>VYZS01078806.1:0-12474 GCA_013400695.1 Neodrepanis coruscans | reverse complement strand
CTTTGTCTTCCCCTGCGGTTTAGCCAAACCACTGCACTGTCCATTCCCTCGAAAGCAAGGCCTCAGTTCATGGAGCAGTTGCTTTGGAAGATCAGGACCATAACAACTAATGTCACCCCTTGCTCCTTCTTTTCTCCAGCTCTTATTTTTGAGCAGAACATCACATGGTACAGGGTTGAGCAACTGTCCTGATTCTGTCTCTTCACAAATTCTTGCACACCCCCAGCCTATTGGCCTTTAGTGGTAGTCTGGGGCTGTTCAGAGAAGGCCTTGATGCTGTTCAAGCACTGCTGAGCCGTGGCCAAGACATCAGTGTCTTTTCAATACTCTTCTAACCACAGGTTCTAAGCCCAGTGCTGTAAGGGCTGCTGTGAGTAAAACAGTCCATCCCTGACAGATGTTGCAGATACATACTCTTACTTTTTCTTTTGTCCCACATTTTAAGTATCTACTCAGATGGAGTTTGATTTGGAATATATTTTTTTCAGTGTATATAACTTTGTTTAATATATTTGGAAAATTATGCATTTTAAAATAGTGCATAAACACAATTAAGAGGTGTGCAAGGTATTAAGACTTTTGGGGTTACTGAAAGATGCATGATATCAAACATAAAATGAGAAGTCCTGCTTTATCAAATAAATTACATTCAGAAGTATACACAACCAAGAATTCTCAAGTTCCCATCCCTTTTCAGGCTGAAAGAACAACCTTTCTCCAAAAGTAGAGTACTTACCATGTGACTTTATTCTGCTTAAGGTATGTTTATGTCAGCAGGATGTGTATGTACCCGGTATTGAGAAATTAACTTTGCAATAAAGTTTGAATATACTTGAAGTTTGAGTGTACTTAAGGTATACTCAAAATATATAAGTATAGTCAAAATACAGTTTTGACAGACAAAAATGGTAAACAAATTATATACTTTCTAGTGTTAGACAAGAAGATATCCATGGAATCCTGATTCTGTGAACATCATATTCCGTTATTCATTGCTAAAACTTGTCAACTTTTTTCTCCATTGCTATGGCAGACTTTGTTTCCTACAGTCTTGCTAATGCATTCACCTTTCCATGACAGTCTGAAAATTAATTTGCAAAATTCAAGTATATATATTGCACACTCTTTGTACTACCTACTGCTTTTCCTGTCACAATCAAGCATGCTGGGAATAAAGGTTTTTTTCATTCAATTTCCACCATTTAAGAAAGAAGATATGAAATTCAGCTGAAGTAACAAGGAAAACTAAATGCGGCTTAGGAGGATGGACACATTATGTCTTAATGCTTAGGTAGATATATGAATGTAAATTCCTTCTTGAATAGTCTTGCATGACAGAAGGACAAAGTGCACTTCCTTAGCTTGCTAGAGTACAAGAAAACCGAAGCAGGAGGCTCTACTACTGGTTGGAGGTAATGCAGCTTTGGAAAAAAGTACCACTTTTTCTGACTTTACACTATTGGAACAGCTTTTTTGACTTTAAACACGATGGAAAGACAGAGAGCTGTTTTTTTCTTTTTTTTTTTTAAAAAAAAAGGAGGGCCTAGTATAGAAATAAAAAATATTGTAAGAACACAGAAGAAAGGAATACGAATATACAACTTCCATTGTAAGTTGAAAGAGAAATTACATTTTACTACTCAAAGTCAGATTTTTTCTGAAAAAAACATCAAATGATCAAACTAATCAAAGATTAATCTTCCATTTAGTTACTTTAGTCTTAATATACAGCCATTACATCTGGAGATGAAGATTCATTGGATTCATTGCTGCATATACATATATATATATATATATATGCTCCTAAAATCAAAGTACTTTGAAAAAGAATGAATGTTAAATGAAATGAATTTATTACAAATAGTAAAGTTTTACAGAAAGTTAAACAACTATTTATTCATAAAATAAAATAAAAGTTCAGTCCTCTTATGAGAGAAACCAGATTATTGTATGTAGAAGAAATGTTACAGCTAGGGCCGCTAGAGGAGCACAGTAGAAGAGAGAGGCTGAAAAAATAATATATCAACTGCCTCTTGTATTTTTTCCCTTTAAGTACAGAAAAATGAAAAAAGCAGTTCAATAGGTCAGGAATGGCAAAATTTTACTTGTATGTTAAACACTACCTGGCAGTATAGGAAAGATTTCAGACCCCTCCATGAAAATTCAGTACTAGGGTATTACTGCTGGTTCTGACTATGAGCCTTTTCCTTAAAGAAATCTTTTAGTGTAGGATCAAATGACCAGCCACAGTTGTACCAAAAATTATTTTTTAGAATATATCTGTAGCAGAGAGGTTTTACCACATGCACTTTCTTGGAAACCTACAGGATAATATATATGACTGTTGGGGAGGAAAGTTTTTGCTCATTAGAGCAAGGAGTCAAAGCAGAGCTCTTTTACTTGTGAAGGTGGATCTCAAACATGAGGTAGAAGAAAACCAAAGCACAAAACTCAGTCACTTTAAGTAGTAAACAGTAGTAAATAGTAGTAAATGTAGTAAATGCAGCGTGCATTTCAGTTTACAAAAACTGTTTAAGTCCTTGCTGGAGGAAAGATCCCATTATGTGCAGGAAACTCCTTGTTATATACTTCATCCCGCTTCTGGTTTTGCAGTCCTGAGTTTGGCAACTCTTCTTGATAGATGAAGGAACAGCTTCGTCATATCTGAAACCTCATCGTCTTTCATCTGAGTCACAGCATGACTTGTGCTTAGGAAACTCTAGCTAGTACAGAATAGTGTGCAATGTTTCCTCAGAAACAGCTTATCAGGAGCAATTGCTTAATGTCTGCATTGTTATCCTGTAGGATGATTCCCAACATAATTCATAGACACCGTCTTTTTTCTTCTAGATGTCTCCATTGCCTAGGTACAGGACACTCAAAAAACTGTGTGAAACACCAGAGTGAAAATCACAGATGAAAGTATAATGTTTTTGCCTTTGAGGAATATCCTGGCATTCAAGAAAGATGAAGTTCATCTAAACCTACTTGTCAGGTGGCTTATCACTGTGAAATGTGTGTGCAAAGGATTTAGGGGTCATGACACCCTTTCTTTCCCAGGCACGTTCTGGGCTATATTGCAGAACAAGTTAATTTGTTTTTTTGTTTATCTGGGTTATTTGTAACTGTCCTTGTAAATGTACGTCTCTGTGTGTGTGCCTGTAAAAATTAGGCTAAAAGGAGATTCATCTATAAATTTATTAAAGGAGAGGCTAATATGACATACTTTCTCTTTGATCCAATGACATCTTTCTCTTTTAAAATGTTTAGAATCTTTCACAGATACTACTACTGCTCTGCCTTTTATGTGGTATATACAAACTGTTTAACAGAATAACTCTATCAATACTTTTGTACTGATTGTTCTTTAGCTCTAGTTACAGCGATGTCTATTCTTTAACATGAGAAGGGTTTGAGTACACCCGAACTCCAAAGTGATCCAAAGCATGTCTTGGAATTGTAGAGATATTGGAAAGACCTAATAAAATTGTGCTCATAAATGAAACAGAGGAACAGAATTTAGCTGGAAAATGCTAAGGACATTTTGTGTAAAATATGCTGAAAGTAATAGACATTTCACATTGTTGTGAGAAATCAAAAGAGGTTTCAGATGTTTTGAATATCAATCAGAAGAGCTCAAAGGACTGCAGCTCACATGTACTCTATGTTAAACCAAAATAATGCTCACTTTTTCTTTTTTTCTCACAGCTGCATGCTAGCTAAGTCAAAGACATACTTTTTAGAGGTATGTAGCATAAAAACAGCATGTAAAAAAATGATACGATGTAATATTATTAAAATGCAGAAAGTAGTCAAACAGATTTGCTGAGTAAAATCCTGGCTCCATTTCAGATGTGGGTGTTTTTCCAGAAATTTTAATAGGGCAAGGATTTTACTTTTTGCATTCTATGATGGAAGAAAAAAGGAAATAAGATTAAGTATATGGAAAGATAGGAAAGAAATTCATGCTTGTATTCAGCTGACATGTAAATTCACATAGCTATACATTTATTATATAATGACAAATACTATTGTTGATGTGATTTAAAGTTTTTAATGAAACTTTAAATTTATATCTCTTTTTTTATATTTTATACCTATATTTAGGTGGGAAAGTCAAGGCACATGGAGGTTGCTGACTTTTAGTAGCAGTTTGTTTCAAGAATGATGTGAGAGACTGTAGATTGAAAAAGAATTAATATAAAAAGGAAATGTAGCAGAAATTCTGGTAACTAATCTCTTTATTCAAGAATACCATTGCTAAGGAATGCCTGTGCAAATGTGAAGAGAGTATCATACTCACTAATCTTTTTTCTATGTGGAGAAAACAATTCTATCTTGAGAACAATTCTATCAAGCCCTGGATAGTTATTTATTTACATAATAACTAGTGTGGCTGGCCACTACTGGTGTACCTCAGGGATCAGTGTTGGGCTTTATTGTCCAATATTGCTTTATTGTCCAGTCCTTTATTGATGATTTGGATGAAGGGATTGAGTCCACCATTAGCAAATTTGGATATGACACCAAGTTGAGGGGCAGTGTTGATCTGCTGCAGAATAGGAGGGCTCTGCAGAGGGACTTAGACAGGCTGGATAGATGAGCTGAATCCAGTGGAAAGAGGACCAACAAGATAAAGTGGCATTCCTGCAGTTTGGCTGCAGCAACCCCATACAAAACTGCAAGCTGTGAACAGAGTAGCTGGTGAGCAGCTAGGCAGAAAGGGACCTGGGGGTGCTGATTGACAGGAAACTGAACATGAGCCAGCAGTGTGCCTGGGTGGCCAATAGCATCTTGGCCTGTTTCAGAAATAGTTTGTCCAGCAGGATCACGGAAGTGATTTTTCCCCTGCACTCAGCAAGTGGTTAGGCCACACCCTGAGTACTGTGTCCTGTTCTGGGCCTCTCAAATTAGAAAGCATGCTGAAGTGCTGGAGCATGTCCGAAGAAGAGCAACAAGGATGGTGAAGGGACTGGAGCACAAGGAGTAGCTAAGGGAGCTGGAGTTGTTTAGCTTGGAGAAGAGGAGGCTCAGGGGAGACCTTATCACTCTCTATAACTGCCTGAAAGAAGATTGTAGCCAGGAGGTCGGTCTCCTCTACCAGTTAACCAGCAGTAGGACAAGAGGACAAGAGTCTTAAACTGCAACAGGGGAAGTTTAGATTGGACATTAGGAGGAAGTACTTTACAGAGGGAGTGGTTAGGCGTTGAAATGGGCTACCCAGGGAGCTGATGGAGCCACCATCCCTAGAGGTATTTAAGAGGAGACTGGATATGGCACTTAGTGCCATGGTTTAGTTGACAAGGTGGTGTTAGGTCAAAGGTTGGACTTGATGATCTCAGAGGTCTTTTCCAATCTAACTGATTCTGTGATATTATAATTATCTGCCCATTAAAAGACTTTTCTTTTAAATGTAAATAAAGTGTCTTGCTCCTTCTGCATGACTCATGAGATGGCTACTAGTTTACTAGCTGCAGGATGATGACAGCATGAATGACAGCATTTTTTTTCTAGATACACTCTTCCATCAGATTCTTCTTTTTCCAAGAGGTTTTTTTTTTTAATCTCCTGTTTTTTTGACAGTGTGCCATTATCCTTCAATATAAAGACCTCAGAGAAGATTGATACATTTGTATTGACAATGATTCAATAGTCCTTAAAAGTGTTTGTGTTTGGCAAAGATAAGAATTTGGATTCCTGGAACAATTACAGTTTCCTTCAGTCCTGGAAGTTCCTAGTGAGCTGGGAATTATTAGAAAGAAAAGGAAGCCACATCACTGAGTTGTCAGGATAGGAGACTAAAGAGATGGAAGCCATGGAATCCATATATAAGGCTCATGAAAGAGGAAATGCCAGTTCCAGTTTGGCCAGTTCTGTGAGGAATACAATGGGAATACAGACTCCCAAGTCTGTACTAGAATGGGAATGTTTTGGTGCAAGTGACTTACTTGCTTTCTCATTGTAAGAAACTCTTGACTTGAATACAGTGTGTTTTGACCTCAGTAGAGCTAGACAGCCTTCTCATATCACACCTTGCTTTTGTTCAGACCTTCTAGCAAGCATTTGAAGTGCTCAATTAGTAATGGATGGCAATTTTCTCTTACCTTAGTATTTCACCTTCAATGTAAGTATGATTTTCAAGAGCATGCCACAGACGTCATTCACTGAAGTAGGCTTTACAGAGCTTTACAAAGAAAGTTGCCTTTTACTTACAAGATTTGGAGTAGTCAAATATAGTTTACTTATGAAACATCCAGTAAGCTGAAGACTTCCCTACTCTAATTCATGTTCCCTCTAAAATGTGTTGTGGAGAGATACCTGAGATCTGCAGATTACCCTGATTTTATCCAGCATCCACAGTAGCACACAACTGTGTGTCCAGAGTGACTTGAT
This sequence comes from Neodrepanis coruscans, assembly GCA_013400695.1. Classification (NCBI taxonomy): domain Eukaryota; kingdom Metazoa; phylum Chordata; class Aves; order Passeriformes; family Philepittidae; genus Neodrepanis; species Neodrepanis coruscans. Next base: position 6,081 of record VYZS01078806.1, on the reverse strand, counting down.
CCACAACCCTGCTTGCCTGGTGACTTGGTGCTGTGTGATCTTCTGCTTTTAAAACAATTCTTCTGGCTGAAGGAAAACCTTTGCTTATAACATCCTTCTTCTTGGATAGGATCATCAGGCTTAATGATTCTTTATTTTTAGATTGGGTCTTCACTCCCTTGAATACTAGCATAATCCAGAAACAAAACAAAAGAGAGGAAAACTAGAAGACTTGAATTTCCCAAACATGGCATACATCAGTGAAGAGCATACACACACACACACACACACACACATGCACACACATCTCATACAAAATTAATAGGTATTCTTTTTTTAAAAGTATCATATTCTAGAAATTATTACATTAAATTTGGGTAATAAGTCATTAGCGTGCAAGGAACTGTGCAAGCCCAGGAGAATCTGTTTAAATGTTTCTTTTATCTTTTGCTTAAATTTATAAGGTTTTGTTAACAACTGCCATTTGTTAGATGAAAAATTCTTTCATATGTTTCATGTTTTAGTTACATGCAAAAACCTAAACAGAAGTAAACATTGCGTATTGCGTAAGCCTGTCCTTAACTCAGAAAGTCTGTTGGTGTCTTGAACAAGTACATAGATTTTTTAATTTTTGATTTCTGTTTACATATTTTTCTCATCTCTTTTATTTATAAAGTATTTGTGACTTTTATAAGATAAAGAAGAGTGGTGTTTGGAAAGTAGCCCAGACATCACTTTGTATTATTAGAAAAGCAAATGATTTTTGTGAGCTATGAGCTTATCATGTTGATAAAGTTCAAATACTGGAATAGGGTGCTGGAAAGAAGATGAATAGAGATGAGAGGGACAAAGTTGTACCAGTTGTACTGTTCTTAGTTGCTGAGTATAGAAATGATCCAGCTTTATGAAAAGATAAGAATACTGCAAGGAAAAGAGAGCATGTAGAATCAGCAATCAACATGCCTCTGTGGAAGAGACTCTTTACACATAGCAGCAGTAAAGGCTGTGTCTCATTACAGCAACAGTAGGAAGAATTGCAATCTTGAAAGGTAAATCTACAAATTATTATAACGGCAACAGGCACCCAACAAACTTAAGGAGCATATCTGATTGAAAAGTGGCCTCATTAGGCACAGGCAAAGTTTCTTCCATTCAACAGTTATTTCTCCTCTTCCTACACATCTTGAGTGTGAAGATTTAATTCTTCAGAATTAGTCTTGCAAATATGAGGAAAGACTGTGTTGCTTTTGCAAAAGCATGGCAGCAACCTTCAGCAATAGATGTTTTTACAGGAATGCCATGACTGTGTGAACAAAGAAACCTCAGAGGGGAGGAGGAGTGTCAATTCATGCAGATGCTATTGGCTGTCATAGCTGCAGCTATTCCAGAAGTTATTTTGTCTTGGAGGTGAAGGTGTGATGAGAATCAATGGCTATCATATGATATCAGGAAAGTTCTTGCAGGAACTGCTATTTTAAGAGGACATATAGTTAAATACTGGAACAAATATGAGACAACACACATCAAAGTTATAACAACCAGAGTTTGTTACAAGATTAGATGTGTGACTCATTGGGTGAAGCCTGCGGCTTGCTTTATTCAGTGATTCAGCCCAATTGGTGATTAATTAACTCTGATCTTTTAAGTAAAAGTAGTGTTGCTCTTTGTTGTATAAAAAATCAAGCAGGAAAGAAAACAGCTACAGTGGAGTCTGCATAAAAATGTCTGCTAAAAATATGCAAATCAAAGAGCTGAGCTCTTTCTTTGCACTCTGCTGTGCTGGCACACATCTGTGAGCCACAGAAAGAGAGTTATGAACTAAGTGGAGACCATCAGGGGAGCTGAAATTTCAAAGATGGTGCATAATTTCTGTACACCCCAGTGATTTGTTTTGTTTTCCCCCTTTGTTTTCTGTCTGTTGATTTCTCTTTGTAATTTTATCTTGACTAAAATATTTGACCATACACACAAAATTGAATAAAAATCAATAGGCTGCTGAGCCAGGAGGAATGGAACTTAGAGTGATGTGACAGGAACAAAATTACTGCATAAATTAATGACACAGAACTGGTGGTATCTCACTGTACTGAATTTGTATAAAACCTCCACGTATAATTCTGAGAGCAGATAATATCTACGTACTTAAAAAAAAAAGATAAAAGCATTAGAAACAAAATCCATAGTATTTTATGATCCTATGCTTCAACATTTTTTCTCTTCATTGGTAAAAAAGGGGGAAATTTTGAGCTTTATTTTGCCAAAAATGAAAATAAGCTATTAAATACTTCGAACTAATCTAATGAAAAAAAAAGAAAAACAACAAAAAACCCCACAAAACAAAAAAGCAGCATTGTTTTGTTACCACTTCAAAGAATTGCATCATCCGGATGAATGGGTGTGTGGCTTTGTTTACACATGCAGATAATCAGGAGCTCTGACTGGAGTTCTTCTGTTTGTCAGAACAGAAGGAAACTTGGGTTGTTGAATAGTCTTTGTCTTTATTGTAGTTAAGTTTCCTTATATGGGCCAAAGATTACTAGTAATTTTTTATGCTATTTTCAATCATAGCTTTAACAAATTTTTTTGAGATTTAGTTTTTTAAACTTACATAATAAATAAATTTGAATAAGCCAGCAGGTCCAAAGCTTGTTTAGGGTAACCAGATAGAGAGATGGGTGTATAAAAAAGAGTGTGGATTTAGTTGCAGAGTTGTAGTTTCCATAGATAATCATCATCCAAAAAAAAAAAAAGAATCACATCAGGTGTTCTCTTTCTTCTTCTATGGAAAAAATTTATTTTAGCTGAAAACTGCCCACGTCTTCAAGACACATTCCACTGAAAAAAATCATTCAGTTTTTACTGGAGCCCTCAGACTTGATGTGGGGACAAAATTAATTTGAGAAATGAATTTATGCATTGCATTTCGTTGTCATGAAATGACAATTAGTAAATTATGTTCAAACATATTTCCTAGAAATACAGATTGGGGAGTTCTTCTTTAGGTAAGAATACAACTTTAGCTTTAGAAACAGGATATTACTCATTAAAGCTAATGCTGCTCTCACCTCTCTTTTCAAAAGATTTGTCACTTGCATTTTTTTGTGGCTGATAAAATCTAAGGTAGCTTTCTCAAGCTTTTTCTAAGAAGCTGTTGGTCTGTAGGTAGAAATATAAAAACATTTTTAAATGTGGCTGTATGGTTTAGACTGGTATGTTTTCTGAAACAATAGTGATTGCAACAGTGATAAACTTGAGGCCAAACTTAAGGAGGCTTAAAATGTTAAGAGTCAAGCCACACCCTTGTTTTTCAAAATTAACATTGAGTTCGGGAAGAAGAATTAGTTTTCCAGGGTTTAAATCTGAACTACTCATGAAAAACTTATAGAATCCTAGAATCACAGAAAATCTTAAGTTAGAATGGGCCCATGAAGCTCACTGAGTCCAACTCCATATGCATTGCAGAGCTACCTGAGGCAGCTTTATCCCACTTCCTCTTGTCCCAGTTCTTGTCAGCAGAGAGGGGCGATCTGCACACCCCTCTCTACTGCCCACCTTGAGAAAGCTGTAGACTGTGATGGGGACACCCCTTGGCCTTCTCTTCTCCAGACTGAACAAACCAAGTGACCTCAGCCAGTCTTTGTATGTTTTGCCCTTGAGACCTTCCACCGCCTTAGTCACCCTCCTCTGAATTCTCTAATAGTTTTATATCTTTTGTATATTGTACTGCCCAGAACTGCACACAATATTCAACATGAGGCTGCACCAGTTCAGAGCAGAACGGGACAATCATCTCCACTGACCGACTGATGATGTTCTGCCTGATGCCCCCCAGGACATGGTTGGCCCTCCTGGCTGCTGACTCAAAGAGCAGGGACAGGCACTGATCTCTTCTCTGTGGTGCCCTGNAGTTCAAGAAGTGTTTGGACGATATCCTCAGACACATGGTGTGACTCTTAAGAATGGATGTAGGGCTAGGATTTGGACTCAATGATCCTTATTGGTCCCTTCCAATTCAGCCTGTCAGGCCAGGCCAGGTGATATTGAAACCCCTTTTTTGGGTGTTTTATTAGGGCTTTAAACCCAGATTAGCGTCATGATGGTGAGGCAATCACTGGAGTCAGGTGACTGGCAGTCAATCACTTTCACAGAACCACAGAATCAGCTAGGTTGGAAAAGAGATCATCAAGTCCAACCTTTTGACCTAAAACCACCTTGTCCATTAGACCATGGTACTAAGTGCCACATCCAGTATCCTCTTAAATACCTCTAGGGATGGTGACTCCACCACCTCCCTGGGCAGACTGTTCTAATGCCCAACCACTCTCTCTATAAAGAACTTCCTCCTAATGTCCAATCTAAGCTTCCCCTGCTGCAGTTTAAGACTGTGCCTTCTTGTCCTACTACTAGTTGCCTGGGAGCAGAGACCAATACCCTCCTGGCTACAACCTCCTTTCAGGTAGTTGTAGAGAGTGATAAGGTCTCCCCTGAGCCTCCTCTTCTCCAAGCTAAACAACCCCAGCTTCCTCAACCACTCTTCATAGGGCTTGTGCTCCAGTTCCTTGTTGCCCTTCTTTGGACACACTCCAGCACTACAGCATCCTTCCTAAGTTTAGGGGCCCAGAACTGGACGCAATACTCAAACTTTACACTGTAAAAGTCCAGATGCCTTTCATACTGTCAGGTTCTTCTAACATAACCTTTCTTGGGGCGTATGTGTGGATATTCCTTCCTTGGGTGGGGACTGCGCTCAAAGATACTCCTCAAGGTTCAGAGAAAGAGATCACCCCATAGACATTGGTATGGGTGAGTTACATTGATCTCTAATTAATATTGATTTCTATTTGGTAGCTTTAATATAATTGCTTCAATAATTACTTTAATATAGTGCACAGCCCTATTTTGTATTGTGTGGTAAATAATTCTGATTGAGATCTTTTGTCTGATCATTTTCAATAATAAATGATTCATTTTACATAAATAGTCTCAGCTTGCCATCACTAAAACGTGAAGGACAAGGTGATTCAATAAATTTGAACTAAATTTAAATAAATTTAAATTAAATTTAAATTTGACAAAATCTGAGGCTAATATTGGATCCAGCCACACCTAGTCTCCTCCTTGAGAAGAAGTTTAAGGGATCCTTTCTATACCTCATGACAACAGTAGCGCTTCTTTAATAAACTTTGTCTGAAAGCCTCCACTCTCACTCATGACAACACCATTCTAATATAAAGGAAATTTAAAGGAAATCTAAAAGCTGAAGGAATGTTGTGTAACTGATAGATGGCATTAAACCACTCTCAGCAAAAGATTATTTTTAAATGTTCTGGTTATCATAGAGGGTAGTCACAGTGCTGTTAAAATAAACATGCATAATGCAAACTGCTGTGAATATAAACGAAGAGAAATCATATTTAAAAATAAAGATAATGGAAAAATAGTTGTTGGAGGAGGCCACGAAGAAAGATTCACTATGCCGTGTTTACCACTTGGGTTCGCTCTTTACACCACATGAAAATAACTGCCAATAACTGAATGCTAGAGTTTTGGATGATCTTGAGGCATGAGCAGAGGCTTCAACACAGCAAAATGACACTCTTGCAGTTAAAGAATTTGAGAGTCAAATTCATATGGAAATCAGCAAACAGGTTTTTGCCTTTGCTGATTTTTGAGTGCAAAGAAGCCAAATGTTTAATATAAAATAAATTGTATCTGTCCAGGATTAGTGGACAGTTATACACTTTAAATTTAATAATATGAGAAAAAACAATATAGAGAGAATTAACAACCTTTATTCAGTAATATATGTATTATAAATATATGTATGCATTTAAATAAAAAGTAGAAAACCAGAAAACAAAATCACTGAATAACTAAGAAAAAAAACCCCCATGATTCAAAATACAACTCCCTCTTTTCTGTATATCCTTGGGTGCAGTGATAGCTGTGATGCTCTAGAGGGCACTTGCACACTCTTCTTAGGCAGAGAAATGTAGCTGCTCTCTGGCGGCCAGCAGGGAGCATCTGTGGGAGCAATCAGGGCAAAAACACAGCTACTCACAAACTGCCGGCAGGACAAACCATTTTGAGCTGAGCTGTTGG
>VYZS01078801.1:8029-21102 GCA_013400695.1 Neodrepanis coruscans | reverse complement strand
CATTCTGTGATTCTATTTTAGACAAACAAAGTCCCACTACTATGATCAGAAAAGGAAAGACTGACCAAAGAAATCAAGGCAGGGCTTATCTCTAGAGGCGGCAAAAGTTAGAATTGGTTACCACCCCTCTTCCTCACCACACCCCAAAGGAAGAAAATCTCTTTTCTAAGGTCCTAGAGCTGCAGAGCTACAGGGGCTGTGCAAGGGGGAACTGTACTATTAAGAGGCATAAGAGCACGACTAGGACTAGGACTTCAGGAAGCACATATGGCATTCCCTGAAGGACTGATTTCAGAGGCTCACATCACTCCTGTGGTTCAAAGCTTATTCAGTTAACGCTATATCCTCCTTGTCTACCATCCCACTTCCCTCTGCCTACTCCTAATACACCTCCACATCCTCTCTCCAAGTGATTATCGAGAGAAGTCTGAGCATATGAGGCTGTAGCTGGTGATTCTTCTACTACTGGGGTTCTCTGCCTTAAAGGGACCACATTTCCCAGGAATCATCCTATGGTAACTCTTCCCACAGAGATGATCTATCTGATCCTGATACACTGGAGGCCCCTCCCCTCTTTGCCCAAACAAACCAATTCCTGACACTTCACTTTAGAAATTCACTCTCCTACCTACTCCATATACATTTGCATATGGACTATTCACCCCAGGCCCCCTTCCATAAACAGCAGAAAGAAAGAGACCTGCTGGGTTTTCAATTTCCATTATCTCCATCTAGCTGACTAAAATGGGTCAAATGCCTGCTGACCTCAAATGCCTCTTTCTCCCCACAGCTCATGGAAGCTAGGCAGTGAGTTCAGGTGGAGATATCTGTCTGGCATTTTGGCTTCTGAGACAAGAGGGTTGACATGATGTCTCACCTGCCAGAAGCTGAGTAAATTCAGATCTACTTATGGGTCTTTTTTCTGCATCGAGACCCACATAACCTGTGTACTGGAGACAGAGATGTGTAAGCTGAGGACACTTGCCTACAGCTTTGCCTAAGTACAACAGGCTCTGAATCAAAATGCACTGAAACTTTTATTTACTTTTTATCAATTTTATAAATAAAAACATTAATAGCAAGTGTTACTGTAAGGGTGGGAGGGGAAAACCTGGGTAAATTCAGCTCTCAACACGTGCCCAATCCTTCAAGACAAATAACAGTGACTCCTACAGCATTTGTCTCTCTGGGTTCTGTAGATAAGTAGAATACAACCTTGTCTGAATACCATTCACAAGTCAGAACAGATCTCTATAAGCCTCAGCTGCTCTTTCTGTTCTCGACATATCAGCAGCCCCCAAATGCCTTCCCTTTCACTCCCATCACAACTATCTCTGGTGCTGCTGATTTACATGAGAAAGAGAAACGGCCTCAGAACCACTCAGAAACTTCACAGCAAAATCAAATGACCACATCAAAAAACTCCTCAGAAGAAAAGGCTTGGATCCAAGTGCAAAACTAATCAGATGTAAGATTAGTTTTGAAACAAAATAGGAGTTAAGCTCTTGCTTCCAACACACTGCAGAAGTCTGGAGTCAGGTTCATGTGGATTTATGGCACTATGTGACCCCAAAGCTTGGTCTCTTCATGAATTTGACAGACACCCTATTGCTGGCTGTGGTGTCCATGAGTATCCCTTTGGATTGTTACCTGCTATTTACAAAATCACAGAGTCAGTAAAAGACCAAGCTTAATTAGGACTTCACTTATACCACTGCAAAGCTGCAACAAGCCTGCACTGTTCAGGAAAGTTATTCCAGCCTTCTGTGTGTGTGTTTGATCTTTTCCCCATCCCTGGAATTGTTCAAGGCCAGGCTGGACACGGCTGTGAACAATCTGGTCTAGAGGAAGATGTCCCTGCCCCTTGCAGGGGGGTTGGAACTAGATAATCCTTAAGGTCCCTTCCAACCCAAACCATTCTCAGATTCAATGATTCTGTGACAATCCTGCTGCCACCAGCAATTCTCTCTTTTTCTTTAAATTGGCTATTTTTTAGGTTACAGGCTAAATTCCCCCCTCAGACAGAGTAATTTAGTCCAGATGAGGGTACTGCTGATGTGTATTTGAGCCCAAATAAAAAACTGGGTCCAAAGTGTTGAGTTACTGCATCAATGAGGACAGACAGGGACAAAGTACTCACCTACTAAACCAAGGAAAAACCTTCCTGTCAGTCCAAAGTTAGAAGTACATTTGTCAGAAGGGTTCTTTTCCCACAAAAAACAGTGTAAATGCACAAAAAAAAACGAGTCAGCCAAAGCCCTACAGCCATTCTGCTTTGAGAATGCATCCTCTTTCACCCTCAGCCCTGCATCCCTCAGATGGGCTACACTAAATCCTCACTCTCAGCAAATGTGTGCGTTTACAGTGGTGGGATGGACTGGATTTATTTGCTTTTCCAGAAAACATGTGGTGAAGTGACATATGAGGCAGGAATTGCACTTCCTGCCCCGGGTCAGTGGCTGCTCTGCAATGAAATATCCCAGCACAATGACAGAAGAGGAATCTGTGTTTGACTTAGAGCAATTGTTTGGGGTTTAAGTTGTCTCCTGTACTGTTCCTGGACCTTTCAAATGCCTCATGCTTCACACAATCATACAACGGTTTGGGTTGGAAGGGACTTTAAAGTCTAGTTCCAAACCCTTATCAGGGACAGGGACACTTTCCACCAGACCAGCTTGCTCATGTACACCACACTGACCCCCTTGCTCCTTCATCAGCCATAACTTTACAACCTGCCTATCTTCTACCCACCTCACTGTAACCAGTACCTTCTTCTCAGGCTCTTCTGTCTACTCAGGTTTCTTTCTTGCCCCTGATGAATCTGGGGTCTAACCTACTCCCTCAGCTCAGGGATCCACTTCTGCAGGCACATTCACATCTCCTCCCATGTTACTACCAGCATCTGGAATGACCTTTTCAAACCAGTTTCAAACACCATTTTCCTGCCTTTCTAAGTGATAAAACTTCCCACGTACAGCAGGTGGTGAGCTGGCACTTTTTGTTGCCATAGAAAATTCTCTGAAGCGTATCTGATAAAAGATCACTTTTACAACTGAAAAATATGCACAAGAAAAGTGATGGGTTTTGCTCGAGGATCTGAAATGTTTTGATACAAGAGACCTCCCATAATGACTCGTGGAAACTACAGATAAGGTTCCCTCATATCCTCATTACTTCTGTCAACCAGATTTGACAGGACCCCTTCTTCCATGGACACTATTGCCAGGACACTGGGGATAGATCCAACATCTTTGTGCACCAGATGAAGAAGTCATGTTGCATTTTGGAAGCACCAGGAAATAACTGAATGGAAATGCACATATCATCTTCAACTAAATTCCTGAGACACACAGTAACAGCATTCACAATCAAAACATGTTCGTTTTGGACCAAAATATTTCCATGAAAAAGCTTAAGACTCTGAACATCCTCTGTGTTTTGAAGAGGAAAACACCTTTATTTCTCTTGTCCTCTTAAGCCAACTGAATTTATAAACCTGATGCTTCCAGCTTAGATGCTGCTCTTGTAACATCTTACCTTGTTCTTTCACCTTTTCTACTTCTATATGTGCATAGTATTGCTACTTCTGCTTTCATTTATTCTTATATACATTTTAAGTACCTTAGGATAAACTTATTTTTATGCATTCTGGTGCTTTCTCGTCTCCAGCTCCCGTTCTAGGCAGTTATAATCATGGAGAATGTCCTCCTATTATGTTTGCTGATTATTAGAATATGCTAAGTACAAAAGGTATTATTGCCACTTTTTAATTACTTTTTATATAATGGAAGTTGTTCCAGCCATCTCCTATAGGCACCTCTCTTTGATGTCACATCAAATGTACTCCTTTAACAGTCTATGGTCTGGCAAATCTGGATGAAAACTGAATTTTTCATCATAGTAGGTGCCTTGTCTATGCTAGGAAATTATTTCAATGCAGCAATTCTTTGGTAAACAAATATGTGCTTGTCTTAAAAATAATGCTACCACTACCAGCAATAATAATAATACAGACATTTCATGTAATTGCTTCTTCTGTTTTTCTAGTTCATAAGCAGTGTGGGGTCAGTTAAACACCTGTAGGGTAAAACACTTGACCACACAGGAAAAGCATTGCAGGGGACACAGCACCAAGTAATGAACTCATGTAATGAACTGCACCCACCAGCCTCTTCCTCTCCACTGACCTGGCAAGGTGAGGATGCCCTAAAATGGTCTCAACATTAGGACTCCCTTCTCTTTCCCAATGAAATGGCAAATTCAGTAGAAATACTAGAAATCACAGGAGCAATAGCATCAGGCTGAATACAAAATACAGATGGCCACAAGATTCATAATGTTCCTGTTCACACTTGTTTATCAACTGGAAATTATTGTCTTTTAGGGTTGTACATGATCTGACTATACTGTATCTCCAGGAGATAAGTGAGATATTTGTACTTGACAATGATAAGGAGAAGGGGATTTCTTTTGAATGAATGCCAAGCTAATTAAATGACAAAATAACTGAGGCAGTGGTTTACTGAGAAACAATCCAGCTAAAAAAAGAAAGTGATGAGGAAATGACCGTTCCAAAAAACCCAGAAAAATATTATGTACAGCTTATCACTTATACATCTCAGGTCTCTTAACAGCTCACATAAATATCAAGTAATTCACTGAAGAGATAACTGGTACATCCGTACCACACATGGCACAGTGGTGAGAGAGACAAGGCACAGTTATGTGAGAGCTGCACCATTTTCTTTTCATCTCACCCTCATACATCCTTTACAATTGTACACTTCTTCCATTCAGCATTTTTGCTCAAAAGGAGCAAACACAGAACATACAAGGTAGAAATAAAAATATTTCAAAATGAAATGGCACCATTCTACCCCAGTGAACTGCTCTGAGGCAACGGTATTGCTAAAAGGTATGATACAAACCAGAGGAATTATCCACTGCCAAGACAGCTGGGTGTAACTTGAGAAGCAATCTGCCTTCCTTCCACTCATATCATCCAATTAATAAATATTATCTCTGCTGCTGGATGTGATCTGGCTGGCATTGAGAGATTAAAAATTTCCAATAAATAAACAACAATAAATAACAAGCAACAATGCAGATAAATCACAAAACTCACACATATAAGGAAAGATACAGAAAACCAGTTTGTAATTGGCTACAGAGAAGGGTTTGCAGTTTATGCTGCCTTTGCCAATGTTTTCCTTCCAGCCAGGCCGACAACCAGGAGTCAGATGCAAGTGGAGGCAAACAGAGAATAACACCACGGAATGGAAACAAACTGTCACTGGTGCTTGCAGGCTGCCTTCCCATGTCAATCACAAACATGATCTGTGAACGTCTCTATGTGAGAACAGGCACAGAGCACGTGAGCAACCCTGGGAAGGAGCTGTGCACACTGAGCTACAGGTACCTGTGATTACAGGATCAAGACTCTGGTTGGTCCTCTAGATGGTTTCACACATACAGGTTTTGGATGTTTGTACTCCTGTATTGACTTTCTCTTCCTTTTCTATTTTAAGAAGCACTTTTTCAGAGCTTAGGCAAAGAACAACACTCTGCTTACACAAATCCTGGCAACATGGGAAGCAACAGCAGAATTTGCAGCCAAGTGCTTTAACTTAGATCCACAAATGTATACATAAAAAGCCAAGCAACCCTCCTGACAAAGCCCTGGAAGGTAGTTCATACTTCACCTCTCTCCCAGCCTTCCTCTGAAATGAAACTCAGACAATGAGAAAAGAAACCAAAATATTGCCATCTGAAATTGTATAAACCGTATCTTTTCCTTCAGAACAAAAAAGGGAGGATATACAGAGATTAACCTGGAAAATATCACAAGGAGGAGAAATAGAAATTTGGCATGCTGGAAAGCTGAGCTGTAGCTCTTGGTGCTTCCATCCCTTTTTCGTCTTCTCTCCCTCTAAGCCTTTCCTTTGAGCCCCTCCACCTTTGAGGCACATGCTGCAACTGTGAGAAGCTCAGAGAGTCAACTGAGTGACTTTCTCTGAAAGGAAACACACTTAAGGTAGAAAAAATAAGTTAGCTCCACCCTGGCAATGTAACAACCCTCTGCTCACACCCCTTGTAGGTGTGAAGACAATTGAAAAAGGTTTCCTCAGTGTAGCAGTATGACTACAAAACCACCCTGGGCTGCTGAGTTGCAGTTTAGAGGTTCAGGAGGGACATACGAATCTTCAATAGAACTTTGAAAAAAATCCAAAAGAGACATGCAGAAGCGGGGAGAAAGTTTAACGAAACTGTGTGTTGCCTATGGCAGTGCACCTGTGGCATCATCTTATGGCAGAGAGTCTTTCCAGTCCAAAAACTCTGCACAGGCTGAGCATTATTTGCTTCATTTAAAACATGTCCTCACAGGGCTTGGTCAAAACAGTCATGTGAGGAAAATGAGGAGCTCACCATGACTCAGAGAGACTTTGCAAGGGAAGCCTGGTGGACATCAAATTCTCATTTCCAGCCTAGACACCAAAAAAGAGACAGAGGCAATAACATGAAGCCCACACTGGGATTTAGATTCAACTCTGATACCAAGTGTTTAGACAAAGGCAGCAAATCCGTGTACTCCAGGAGGCCATTTGATACTTCCAGATGAATTCAGCCCTGCTCCAACGCAACCAGGTGGGACAGAACCTCCTTGGAGCAGCTGCTTTTTGCTGGTCCCTCAGTTCAGTTCCTAAAGCACATTCCCCAGAAACTCAAGAATGCCTGGCAGCCTCAACGGGGATGTGGAGTCCTTTCTTCAATCAAAAAGAAAGATAAAAAAAAGAAAAAGAAACAGAGAAAACACATGTCCACAGCCTCAAGGACCTGACTATTCAAAGGTACAAAAGTCTGAACACTGCCCTATTCACTGCAAATAGTTTTGCTTCTCCCCCCGCCTTTTTTTTTTTTTTCATAGCAAGTTCAGTGAAACTTTATCTCTTCCTGCCGTAGTAACCCTACTAAATAATCTGCTGTTAGCATGACTCAATTGAGTGGCTTTCAGCTGCTGAGGTCCGTTTTTTTGCTACTGTTCTTCCATCGGTGGAAATTAAAAAACTTGCCCCACACCCCCCCTGAAAAGTATCACACTAGTGGAGATTAAATTACAGCCGAAAAATTGGTTACTTGCCTTGTAGTTGCAACTAAAAAGGATCCGATTACACCCAGGAGTTTGGCTTCATTAGCATTCAATGTGCAGGCAGGGAACATAGCCCAGGTCTCAAGGAGCCAGGCTGGGTCTCCGAGTCCCCTCCTTCAAAAGGAAACGCAGATCAAACCCTTACGGAGCAGAGGAGGGATGGAGGCAGATCATTTCTCTTTACCGCTCAAATCTGCTTTCAAACTTAGCACAGCCCTTGTTTGTAGAACATTACAAACTCGATCCGAAAACGATATATGCAGCTGCTGAGATAACAACATCGCCCCTATAACTAGTCTCCTATCTGTCTTATACTTCTGTAATCAAGAAACACCTACAAAACATCCCTGAACCCAGCAGGGGAAAGTATTTTCCCATTATATTTTCCCCAGTTTGATCACTGAGCTGAATAACACTTTGTTTATAGTCGTTTTTCATTGTGTTTCTCACTTTCCCCTCTTTGTTGCATGAAGGTACATAGGAGAAAACAACACTTTTTTAAAGGCAGGAAAATCTGATGCTGAAACCACAAACACTCCCTAAACACATCAGGTGTAGAAGCTGAAAAGTAATTTAGACTCTTATTTAAGGAAAAAAAATAAAATAATGAAAAAGAACTCTTTGAATAAATGACAACTTCTCAGCTTTAAAATCCTACAACAGAAGGCGAACCGATGACTGGAGCGGAGCGTCCGGGATACAACGACATGCCGACAGCACCAAGTAGTGCCCCAAACTTTCTCGGTGCTGGTGCATCCTCCTCCGGGGATCCCACCCGAACTGGGTACATCGCCCCGCAGCGGGACGCGCAGCCCGGCCCCGCCCGCGCATCCCCCGCGCATCCTCCGCGCATCCCTCCCCGCTCCGCCGGCGGTACCTGCTGCTCACGCAGCGCAGCGCGGCTCGGATCCTATCAGTCCGGTTCGGAGCTCGGCTCTGCTCGGTTCGACGGAGTCTGGTTCAGTTGAGCTTGGCTTGGCTCGAACCTAGTCCTGTCCGGCTCTACTGAGCTCTGACCGACAAAGCCCGGCTCGCTTCAGCACAGCTCTGCTGGGATCAGCCCGGCTCGGCTCAGCTCAGCCTAGCCCGGCCCGGCTCGGCTCGGCTTAGCCCGACTCGGCGCTGTCTCCCGCCCGTCGTCCCACCCAGGGAAGCAGCGAACTCCGCGCCGCCCGTCGCCACTGCCGGGGCTGCCCTCGCCGACTCTTCCTCCTCCTCCTCCTCCTCCTCGGCACCACCCCGCTCCGCGCCCCGCCGCGGCCCCCTCCCCGCCCCCGGGTCCACCGGTCTCCCCTTGTGGCTACTCCCAAAACGTCCCGATCCCGGGGGCTGGAGGTGGGCATCGTGTCCACTCCTGCACAGGACCTTTCCTTAGCGCTGGGAGCGCGGGTTCCCCCCTCTGCAGACAGGGAAACCGTGGCTGCAATAAAGTGCTCGCCCAAAATAATGAAACGGGGCAACCTGAATTTTTTGCCGGCTGCAGAGCCTTGTTGTCAGAGCCCTGTTGTCATGGCTGGAAGGGGGTGTTTGCTGGTGGATGCAAAGGGAATATCAGTGGGGAAGTGTTTCCTTGTTTTTCTGTCCCATCGTGTTACGTTCTTGGCCATGGGTGTTTGAAACAACTCTCTTCCAGGCAGGTCCAGCCTCGGGACAGGTTGTTGTTTGAAGAAAGGACAGGTAGTACCTATTTGGTGCACTCCTTTCAGGGCTTGAGAGTGTCAGTGATGGGTTTTGCCCAGGACATTTCCTGGGAGACCTCAGCTGCACTGGTCCCATCGCTTCCTCCGGTGCAGTAGGATTACAGCACAATAGTGTGGTGCTGGGGGGTTGTGAACAGGTGCATCTAGGGCAGGAAAGTGCCTGGGAACCTGAGAGAAGAGACAGAAGAAGGAAAGAGAACCCCAGAAATGTGAGTGCCAAGAGAGTTTGGAGAAGACAGGGTGAATTCCCCCGTTGTCCAGGAGCCCATGAGCTCTGTGAGACTAAGGGGCTTTGTTGCTACTAAAAGACAACCAGTATGATCCTAGCTATAGCAAAGAGACTTCCAGGTACTCTTCTCCTCTTCTGAATACCCATAAAAGACATGAGGCCATGTTCAGGTCTTCTGTGTCTCCCAAGTCTCTGGAGAATAATCTCAAATAGTGTTTCCCTAAAGGTCAATGCATCGTTACAGGTGCAGAACATGACACCTGCCAGACCTGTAAAAGATGATTTGTTTGAGATGACCCAGATGAGATGTTTGGAAATTTTAGGACCTGTAAGTGTCCACTTTGAACAGGGTAAAATTGTTCTCTGAATACTGTTGTGATAATTTTGCCCTTGATGCTGATCTCTAAAGTGTAACATATGCATTAAAATAAAGAAAAGAGAGGCAATGCAAAGCAAAGTGAAAGGCTGCTGGGATTTTGGAAATCAGGGGAAATGAATTGCTTTCAAAGAGTGGCTCTTCCCTATTTTCTGGAACAATTTGAGCTGACTATAATACCTATTCCTGTTACCAGCAGGAGACAAAAAGACATTTCATGAGGTAGATGATTTTGCATTTTAATTGCTCACACACCATTAAGTTACACATCCATCCTTCCTGTCTGCGTGAGAGTCCATTATACTGGATGTTGATACTCAGTATACAGAAGAGGCTCTTTCAGCCTGAGTGAAGGTGGGCTGTAGATAATTAAAACCACATGTATTCCCACCCCAAGCTTAAGTTTTTGGCTCCATTGGTTGTTGATGCTGTTGCAAAAATCACAGGAATGTGATGCTTGGAGGACCATTGTATCCACCTGCACTTAGGCTGGGCGAGTGCAAACTTTGAGCATCATGGTGGCATATCCCCAGCTGAGTTGCAGTCCCATGGTCTCTCCCCCATTCCTTGACTCAATTGGTATTGCCTCTGCACCTTAGATCAGATCCCTGTTTTTTTCAGATCTAGGTTTTCAAGGCCAGGTTGGATGAGACTCTGAGTAACCTGGTCTAGTGGAAGGTGTCCCTGCCCATGGCAGGGGGGTTGGAACTCGATGATCTTTAAGGTCCTTTCTAACCCAAAGCATCCTAGGATTCTGTGATGTGAGGGGCAGAGCATGACACAGTAACCAGTTACATGAGGATTACTTTGCCTGTAGGAAGTTTTCCAGATGTGCAAATATTTAGGCTCAGGATTATTTTCCATGTATCACACACCAAACAGTGCACCAAGCCACTTAGCTCCAGTTTGGCAGAAGAAGGTTTCAGCCTGTGTCCTCCCCCAGCAAAACATTTGACTGTGCAACAAGGTCTCAGATCAGGAAAAATTCTTGGCAAGACGAGCCAAGGTTTTGAGCCTCTGCTGCAAGGGAAAATCAACAAGAGCCCTTTCTAAAGGGTAAATTGCCCATCTTGCAACTCCAGACCTCGGTGACAGCTCCACACCTGCCTGCCACAGCTGGTCCCAAAGTTGTCCTTAACTGCCTTTCATGTGTAAATTAAACCTTCCTTGCTGGGATTTCTTGTTATGGGATCACAGAACCACAGAATGGTTTGGATTGGAAAAGATTTTTAAAAGCAAGTCCAAGCCCCTTGCAGTGAGCAGGGTCATCAACTAGTTCATATCCACTAGGGATACAGAGAACAGATTTTCTTCTTCTTTCCACTGCTTTTTTCCACAGCAGCTTTTTTTCATATTTAAAAGCAATTGTGGTCTGGGAGGCATCTGCCATATTAATTACCCAAACACAGGATAATTACCCAGCTGACACAGAGCTTCCACTGAAACACACACCGACTGCTGTATATTGTTATTATCATTTAACTTGCCTTGTACAACTAATCTGGCATCACCTTCTACTACAGATGAGGCCACTCCTGTGGGTGTAGGTATCTGGAAACCAAAAGCCCTTAATGCTGCATCTTTCTGGTGGAAAATATCACCACAAGCCATCGTGTTTTCTTTCCTGTATTTGAAAACCACCCACATTTTCAGTAAGAAAAAAAAAAAACACCCAACAAACTGATTGAGCATTTTGCCTGGGCAATGGGGCTTTCTGAAGAGTTTCATTCTCAAAATATTTGGTTGCTTGGTTTTTAAGGATAGTTGTTTGGAATTTACTGTTAATTTAAGGGAGGTGTGGGGGAAAATAACAAAGGAAAATATTTAATAACTGCTGTGAAAGAAGATAAAATATTCCTCTTTGCTTTGAACTCATTGAAATTCTTAATGACTCAATTCATTTGAAAAATAAAGAAAATATAGCAGGGTAGGTTTTTTTGTTTGTTTGTTTTTTGTTTTTCCCCCCCAAAGGTATTAATTTCTGCCCAAAGTGTGCACTGCATGTTACTACCACAGGGTTTACATTTCAATCTCTTATAGCAGTCATTAGAAAAAGAGCTTAAAAGGGAGCAGAGAGGTCACTTCATTCCTTCTGCCATACAGGGGGTCCAACACCCCCACAGACCACCTGTTCCCATGAGATGTCTGTCCAGATGGTTGTTACACACTTCCAGCCCTGGAGTTCCCTGGCCTCCCCAGAAGAGGACAGGAAATGCAGCGAGCAAATCAAACCACTTGGCTTCACCAGAAAACGTTGAGTAATTATGGGAGAATCTTTCTACAGGGTCCAGCCTGATCTGACTTCCTTGGGACAACTTGGCTGGAGATATGTGTTGTCTCTTTCAATCAATAAAGAAAAATAAATCAACTGTGATGCTGATTCTAAGGAGTTGCAGTCTCCTTCAAGAGTTGTTAGACTTGCACCAAGGATCAACTGAACATACGGTGCTAAATGTGTTCCCAGTCCATAAAGTTTTCTCAGCTGTGATTTTACAAAGTTTCAAAGCTTTTTCTCAGCCCCTGTTCAGTCGTTTTGGGCTCAATGCTACAGTTTGTCAACAGCATTCAAAACAATCCATTTAAACAGATGCATAAAATGCATTTTTGGGCACAAGTTGAGGGAGGCAAAGGCTTCACCTGCCTTCACCTGCTGGTTCCCACACTCTGCCTGTCTCCTTCTCGTCTTTTGCCTCCCCATTCCAGGTTATGCTTTCTCACTTTGCTGACTCAACCCATCACCTCATTGTGCTCTCAGCCAGTGCTGCAAAACAGTGTGGATTTAAGAAAAACCAGCAAAGCAAAACTGAAAAAGGAAAAAAAAAAAACAACCCCAAAACAAAACTCAAACAAAAAAGGGGGTTACCCTTTGCCTGTAACAGGCATTGTTTTCACAGGAAATGGCCATGTGAAGGGCTGAGTTAGTGGGAGAGGTTACGCAGAGGGTGGAGAGATGGATGAAAACCTCCCCATAGCCAAAAGGTTCATGTGTGTGACCACGCTTTCTAGCTGACACTGCATGAAAGGTGCTGCTTTGCAACTGCCTGGAAAATACCAAGTCACTTGTGATTAAAAGCTCCTCTCCTGTCCTTGAGAACAGTCGCCCAGTGCTTGTGTGAAAGCAATACCCCTTTGCTGACTTCTGCTCAGAGACACCATCTCTAGTACTGAATTCCCCCTGAAATGCAGATCATGGAAAGCCAGTTCCAAACTTTGATGGTTCCTATGCCTGGACATTAACTGTTGACCATCCTTGGAAACAAACTGTCTGGTCTGAGGGTTTCAGGACCACTGGCAGATATAACCTGCCATGCTGAAGTAAAAATCAAGAGTAGTTGGCTTTGAAATCATGAAGTCATAGAGTGGTTGAGGTTGGAAGGGGCCTCTGGAAGTCATCTTATCTAACCCCTTTTCTCAGGGAGGGTCACAGAGACCTGGTTGCCCAGGACTGTGTCCAGACAGCTTTTGAATTCTTCCAAGGATGGAGAATCCATGACCTCTTTGAGCAACCAAATGACATGTTATGTACTCCTATATTTACTGTCTTGCCAGTTGAAAGACCTTTTAGTTTAAATTCATTTGGGATTAGCAGAAGTCATTGCCCAGGGAGGTCATAGAGGTTAA
>VYZS01078788.1:1804-28147 GCA_013400695.1 Neodrepanis coruscans | reverse complement strand
TTCATTTCTGAAGAAAAAAAGAATACATTCCCCCTCGCCCCAATCTATTTCTCTACCTCATACCTATTGTATATTTTACTGGAATTAAGGTTTCTTTTTTTACCCCATGGTCTGCCAACAGGTATTTGTTGAGTCCTTTGAAGTAGGAAGAGTTCATTATAATTTCAAAGAGTATTTTTTGTACTTTTTTGACTTGGAAGGGACAATCCCCAATTCTAGCAGTGTTGGAAATACACAGTATGTGAAACACCTTAGTGATGCAGAGGCTGCTTGTCAGTAGATGGGAAAGGGTCATACATCCAGTTTTCCAACACAATAATTAGAACTATAGGGAAAAAAACTTCATACAATTTTAAAGAGTCCAAGACTTTCCCTCCTCTTCTCAAAAAATGCAACTCTGCTGTTTTCCTTTATTACGCAGCAAAGCTCAAGCCATGTTAAACACTGAGGCATTACTGAACATCTGCTGAGGTAAGTCAAATAAGCCCTTACAAAGACACCAACATTTTTAAACCATTTATCCCAAGTATCTGAGTAACCTGATTGAATTGAAGGTGTCCCTGTCATTGCAGGGGGCTTGGACTAGATGGCCTTTAAAGCACCTTCCAATACAAACCATTCATGATTCTGTAAGTAGGACTTGAAGAAAGTTGATCAAGGACAATGACTGTTATCAAGGGTGATAAAATTTAGGTGGTGCTATCTAGATAGGAATAGAGAGCAACTACAGCTGAGAATAGGATACTTCTATAGCAGCCACCTCCCTGCTCTCTCTACACCAGGTGGAAGGAGCCAGTGGTGACTTAACACCTGCCTTCTAGAAACTCTTTAAAGGAGCAGAAATAGCTAAATAATAAAGGGTAATTTCTGCTCAGAGCAGTAATAGTGTTTTAAGGAAATGTCTTGATTGGAATCCAACACTGTGGAAAAATATTATGCCTGAGTTGTCATTACTGCTCTGACTAGGGGTTAGGGAAAAATGATTTGTCATGGAGTTGCTTCTTCTATAATACCACATTCACGTTAAAAAACTATGTCTGCGAGACTGTTTATGGAACTACACAGTGAATAAATATTTAACAGTAACACCTATGTGATCTTGTCGAAACAGAGAATTTCAAATGCCTGGAAAACACCTAATGCATAGTAGCTCCACTACTAATGCTGTGCACAGACATAATAAACAGTGCACATTGAAATACTCATATTTGCTAAGTAATTCACTTACCATGCTCCATTATAAGCTGTTTGCCTTAAGGTCACTATATATCTGCAGGATTATTTTAGTACCATCCCACATCCATCTGTCCCCCTTCCCATGCAGACGTTTCAGCAAATATGCAAGTCCTACATCTTTCTTAATAGGTTCTTTGAAGCACCAAAGAGCTATTCTCCCTGTTGCCTCCATTAAACATAATAGCCTTACAGTTCAATCCTTAAACAAAATGTTTCTGTGCAAACAAAAGTAGTATTGGGCAGTTAATTTCCTTAGTATCAAATAGACTTCACAAATAGTGTTTCCCAAACAAGTGTTGGCTTCTGTGACTCCCCTCCGCGTTTGTGAAATTAATGTGGCAGTGCCAGAACGTTTGTTATGCAAAGCTTCACTGTAGCAAGTCATATTGAAGGGCATCTAAGTCATTACTAACCTATTCATGCTTTCAAATTAAGAACAGTATCCTCCAGTAATCTCCAAAGCCAACAATCTGTGCCCTTCCCTAGAAGGTTAGTTTATTTAAAACAATACACTCCTCTGCAGTCCAGAACCATACCTTTGTCCTGGCTAGTCTGAACAGGAATTTGAGCAGGATGGAATAGGAACTTTGTCCCTTCAGCCAACCCATTCCATGCAGTGACAATGCTGTGTAGAACCCTCGGTCCAACACAACAGTATCTATCCCATCATTCTGGACACAGGTGCTCACATGCTTCCATTGCTAGTTTGCCTTACGAAGATAAAGATGAAACATCAACCACATTTTTTCAACTGTACTTAACAGACTGCAGAGCCTTAACCAGAAAGGTGAACAACAACATGCTGCTGATTACTGGATTGTCAGAATGACCACTGCTGCTGATGAGGAAGCTGTACAGTACTGTCCCACATTAATGAATCAACAACTGTGCCACACCACAGGAGACATTTTGTGGGGACAAGGTTGTTTGATGCTATGGCATGTAACCCTTTGCAATAAACAGCTAAATAAACCCTACAGACTTCCTTGTATAAAGCCACTCTCTCTGTTTTTGAACCAGTCCTTTCGCAGTCCTTTTAGACTAACCTCTCCTACTTCTTTTCAAGACCCTGCCTCTGGCTCCTCCCTCGCTCTACTCCCAGCATTCAAGTGCTCTCTGCTGTGCATTACAATTAACAGATTCCCACTGGAGAGAGACAAGGTTTCTTCCTCTCAGTTCAGAGAGAAGATTTGGGAAACATACCTGAGCCTTGTAGAGACTTCTCCTTCTTCTTCAGCAACCCATCCCACATCTGCAAAGGAGGCCACTCCATCTTCTCCAAGTTGAACAGGATGGTTTCCTTCCGTGATATGAGAAATGAGCTAAATTTTAAAGACAAGATTGAAGGCCTTAGAGTCAATATTCCCAGCCCACGCCACAGTTATTTTACCCAATGTAATATTTTACCCAATATTTCTACTGAGGCTACATGTAACTATTAACACATACGTGCACAAACACATCTGTAGCCTTATCACACTTATTTCTGTCCTGGGCTTGGTCTAGAATCATTTCACTGACTTCAAAGTATTCAACCTAACCTGCTGAACACTTCACAGAGGTTCATGGCTAACTACAGATACTATTGCGGGATGTGACCGAACACTAAAAATCCAAGGCTAATTGTTACCTTAAAGACAAAAGACATCAATGTTCACAGACAGTTTGCTATATTAACTCAAATAGTATATTTTTAAATTAAATTCATAGCCAGTTGTTTAAAAAGACATTAAAGTTACCAGTACTTCTTAAGTCTTTTGCTCTGATTTGGTATTATTTTTAAAGTGAAATTCTGTTGAAGTTTTCTTTTCCCTACAACTTCCAGAATTTCTGTACAGGAAGTATGTACATTGCACAGGGAAAGCAAACAAACTGACCCCAAACCCAGGCAAAATGCCCTTTCTAGCTCAGTAATCACAAAGACTTTGAGTGAGAAGTAGGATGCAATCATAACAATACATACTATTTGCTAATAATCCTATTTACAAGAAGCCAAACAAACGGATCATTTTCCAGCATGGTTCTGGCCATTGGCTTTACAACTGTTTGAAGCCCAAGGTCAGCAAGGCTCCAGAGACTGGAACCTTTCTTAGTCTTCCAGCTCAGTGACCTGGATGGAGATGTGAAAAATTGTTGGGACCATCAACACCTGCTCTATAGTCACAACTCAACAAAATGGTTCCAAAAGTATCCTGAAGTACTGCTTCCCTGGGTTAGAAGAGGGCATGTGTACAGAGTCACTGGGCTCCTGAGCAGCCTGGGCTCACTGGTTCAGTAGCTCTTATCTGCTGAGACAATCTTCAGTAATTTCTTCTGCTCCAGTCTGTCACTTTCAGTTACCTACCTCCAACTACGTCCCCTCTTTTGCTTGTATTACACAGGATAATTGAGGTTGGAAAAGCCCCCTAAGACCCTCTAAGACTCCACTTGTTAAACCAACACAACACACAAACCCACAGGCCAAAGCTGCACGTGAGTCACTGCAGCTGTTCAACTGCTGCCTGTGGCTGGCAGTGGCCAAAAGCTGGGAATGCTGACAAAGGTGGTGGCAGCAGGTACCAGCCTGTGAAAACAGCTTGGATCCAGCCCATTTGCACTTAGGTTAATTTTCAAGGGAAGTCCTCTCTGTAAGAACAAACTATATGAAGCAGCAAGTATAAAATGTTTGCATTAATCTGCATTTGTAGCAGACCTATCACAACAGGACTGCAGTCTGGATGAGATGAAACCATTTCTGAAGAACATCCACATATATTTTCGTTGTAGTCTTTGATACACAATCCCAGAAAGAGAGAAGTTGTGATTTGGGGCTGTTTTTTTTCCCCCAGGAGTTGTTACAAACAGCTTTAGAAATTGAGATTAGTCATCTTCACCTCACACTCTCACAACTTGTATATGAGCCTTTATCACAGCTCCCAGGAGTGTGTATTGGCACCATCGGATCATTTGGAAACAACAGGGTTTTTTCCAGGTAGCATCAGCACAGATGGTAGTATGTTTATCACATTAACAGTTGTGCCTAATACCATTACAGTCTGCCTTTCTTTAAAACAGTCTAGAGAATACTATATTGCATGTTAGGTTTTTTGCTGTTTGAGGTTTCCTTGGCTTTTTTCTCTTTAAAAATAAATTGAAATTGTCATGACTGCAGCCTTTGTATTAATGTTAACGGCCATTTAAAAAATTCGTGATACACCAGCCACTTCTTGCAGGCGATACAGATTTTCCTGACAGTAATGGCCACATGAGGAACTACTACCATTAAAAAAAATTGAAGCCAAACTTAAATAAAGGCACTGCACATACTTGAATCAAATATAATTTTATAAATCAACAGTAAGGAAATACAGTTACCACTGCCAGGTTTCCTGCATTGTGAGAAAAATAACTTTTAATCCAACATTTAGGAGCAATCCTTCTGTTAATATTACGATACATGTTCCCTTTTACTTTTTTATTCGTATTTACATGTAAGCAGAAGCTGCTTGTTACCCCATATACAGATGTTTCTTTTCTCTACCCCTAGAAGCAACAAAGTCTTCCACAGCAGCGCATTTTGAATTTCAAGTTAATGCAATATTTTTACTTTTAAATTAAAGGTTAAAAGCCAACATCCATCTCTTAAAATCTTCACATGCCTGTAAACAACTCTGTGACTACCCTGTTCCTACAGTCAATTCCAGCTGAAGAGACTTTGAAAACTGCTCTGACAGCAACCGAAACAGAGAATAGAGCACTTAAAACAGGCCCAGTTCTACTGTATGGCAGGAACTGAAAGAATCAGCAAAACAGCCCAAACAGGTGCTTCCCCCACTTCTTTCCCCAAGGCTCCCTCTTCCCATGTCAGCGTGCACACAGACACACGCACGCCTGTGAGCTTCACACCCATCACTACACACACACGGTACTGTCTGGGCTGTCACAGAACCACGGAATATCGAGCTGGAAGGAACGCCAAGAAAACAAGCAGCCCAACTCCCCAGAAGGGAGCGCAGTCGGCAGTGTTTCCGCCCGGTTTCGAACCGGGGACCTTTCGCGTGTTAGGCGAACGTGATAACCACTACACTACGAAAACGCGCTGGAAAACAACGCGAGGGAGGTGGAGCAGGATCCCGACCTTCTGTTCGACCCAGAAAGGTGACAGCAGAACACCTACTTTTACACTTCTAAGGGCAGAATAAACCCCTCTGGTTTCAAATGACCAATGTCAGGTATTAAACACTTGGAAATGGCTCTTCAATAAGACAAACTTGCTATGATTTTTTTTTTAAATTAGCCCAGTACATTCAGAAGTTTGCTACACATACATCAGTTCCTTAGGAGAATTTACTGACTTATCAGGTATCCATCGGGCAGACGGTAGAAGCACGGGACTAAAACAGAGATGCTGTAGCTGAAGGATACAATCTTTAGACACACCCCTGCAGGTTTGGTTGAATCTACTCGGGCTACACTGGTAAGTTTTAACTCTATTTTCTCCTAAGGACTACAGATAAACCTAAAAAATATGACATAAAAAAGAACTGTATGAACCATTTCCCTTTGTTCATGCCACACAGAGCCTGTAAGGTAAGCTCTGCCACCTCTTACTGAACACATAAGCAGCACATAGCAGTTAATTTAAATGTTTACTATTTAAATGTAAACATTTAAACGTTTGCTAAGATCCATAGAGACAGACAACACTCAGCACACCTCAAACATCAAAATGTCTTGTTTTTCCAGGCTAGCTGAAAAAAGGCACACTAGAAAATAAGTATGAACACTACAGAGATATTCTTTCAGTATCTCTCATCCATTTATCATGAAGAAAATGAAGACCTGTGGAAAGTTTGCTGCTCTGGGGTTAGAAACACAGATTACATACATGCACCCTCAGACGAGCCAAGTAAGACTTGATTTTGTTTTTTAAATAAAGTGACTTACAGTAAGGTTCAGTGCATGGTCCTTTCATTACATAGCTAAAGCTGGCAAGAAAGAAAGAGGAAGAGACAGCTATAGGAAAGCATCAGTTGCAACAGCATGAAAACCATCGAGAACAGTATTGAACTTCACTAGAATTGTAATGCTGAGATAAAGACACAAAAAACAAATGTTAGCATCACACTTGCACGTTCAGCAGTTTATATATATTTAAGTATTTTAAAGTCTTCATAAACCATATAAATTTTGATGTGTTTCAAGGCTCAAATTATAAAATTCCTTTTTCTATTTAAATCAACTCTGACAACTGTACTTTTATTTTTACAATCCTTTCATCTAAAGAAGGTGAATGTTTATAGTTAGTGTGCATGCAAAGCTGACTGAATTTCTCTTTAAGAGGGAAAAAAAAGGCAAATATTATATTTATCATAACAGAATTCAGACCAAAACATATTTATTTATATTTTTTTTATTTAAACACTAAAAATACTCAGGAACAGATTTCCCTGATATATCTTACCATTCTTTGCAAGAACATAAACCAGAAATGTCTTCTTTTATGTACCATATTAAGAGAAGACAGCATTTGGCCAGCTATCTGCATAGGAACATCACCTTCCCTTGTATGACATTTACAGCACAGAAAAACAGACACATTACAGGAGGACTCCACATCCTTTCAAACCTGAGGCACAGGGAGCCCTATTTCTGGCAAAACTGCTACTAATTACATATTCAAAAGTTTTGCTCCAGCATGCCTTTTGTTTTCCTTCCCACCTGCACAAGTTTCTGCTGTCTTTTGTTTTTTAAGTTTCACCAAGCCCCTAGAAATG
Organism: Neodrepanis coruscans; assembly: GCA_013400695.1. Classification (NCBI taxonomy): domain Eukaryota; kingdom Metazoa; phylum Chordata; class Aves; order Passeriformes; family Philepittidae; genus Neodrepanis; species Neodrepanis coruscans. Next base: position 21,155 of record VYZS01078788.1, on the reverse strand, counting down.
GGAGATGGCTGCCCCCCCATTTCTCAATGTAATTATTTAAGAGAGGCCAAATGCTGGCATGGGTTTTACTATGATACCAACAAGGTTTCTATGGTCATCTGAACTATCTGGTCCTGCTACTGTAATTTCAAGTCTAAATGTTCTTCATACATTTAATTTATGACAAATTAATTAATTTAAACACTGAAAAATTGAGCTGTGTGGAAATCACTTTATCTTAGTGTGGTACATGATTCCCTCCATTCATCTTTCTGCTCCCCACCCTTGCTCAGCCCATGGAACATTCCTCCTCTTTCAGCCTGAGTTTCAAATACTAATTTTTTCCAGTTCTATACCCAGCCCCTACCCCTGACACATACACAGAGTTGAAGAGATTATGTGTAACAGCTTCCACTTTCCCATCTGTTCCTGAAAGACTCATTATAAAAAGCATGGGTTTTCTCTTCCTTAAGCTTTTATCCTTGCTCTTTACCCTCCCCTTTCACCTACACAGCCTTGTATTTTAAACAAGAGCAAACAGGGTACTCATGTTATCTTGCTACTGATTTTTCACTTTCTGATAAAGTTCCTTATTTTCCCAAATATTGTTAACACTGTTCATCTTTACAAGCCTCTTCAGCCTGGCTTACAAGTACTGTTGATAGAAATAAGTTTCAAACATTTTTCTGTTTTATGAATATATTTTTTTCACTTTTCCTATTTGGAAAAAATGTGAACTGGAAGCAGGAAGAACTGAGTAGGCTAATTCTCATATGTCTAGTTGATCATATTCTGCTTTTACACACCTTCTAGCCATGAGCAAACCCCTTTACTGGTGTAGAGAAACACATATTCTAAACTGCTGAGAACACCTACCTGAAACTGCACTCTTGGACACTGTATAAGGGAGAGGTTAGTACCAATTTTTCTCACAATACTTCGAGATGAACCATAAGGCTTGCTTGACCAAAGCACCTGGATGGGAAGAAAGAAGGCAGCTGTTAGGGAGTGGATTTTTAATCACATTGTAACAGTTCTCCTATATCCTTCAATACTACGCTCGTGCTAAATGTATTTCATTACTCCTCTCATGCTAGAGTAGAGCATAAAGTAAATACACTAAAATCTGTACCAGTGAACTCCTTAAATCCTATCCCTGAACTGACACAAGATTCGTGTAATTACAATACAGCTGTGGCTGCTTAAGGTCAAGGCAGTCTTTGCATTAAGTTTACATTCAAAGCAATAAATCAGGTAACGCAGCAGAATTCAAGAATTGGAAGCATCTTCAAAAACATAATCTGTTGATTTTCAAGGCAATAAAGACCTTATATTGGGTCAGACTGCTCTTTTTATGGGGTTTCAAGAAAATCTACTCAATCATTAAAAGCTCCATGATGCTAATTAATGCTGCATTTACCAAAATATGTTTTTGCTTTTTTAATTAATAGCTGTTCTAAAACAGTAACAGTGTCTACCAGTCTTAATAGAAATCTCTATCAGCTATAACAATCAGTGTAACTGTGAAACTAAAGGGCAAAGTAAAAACAAGAAAATAAAATGAAAATTTTGTAAGAAACTTTGTTCTAAAAATCTCCACCCAAACATTCACCTAGAGAAAACTGCCCGTGGCACCTTGACACACCTCACTTCATCAGAACTCTTTCTACTACAATTTAGAGTTCCACCACGTTGTTTCATCAGGGATTAAATTTGCTTTCTTTTGTTTTATCTAATGTTCACTCTATCATTTACCACATTTGCATGAAATTAAATAAAATGGGACTTTAATCCTAGGAGAACACTGCAAAGCAAGACAGAACAGAAGAAAAAAGCACCAGAGAAAAGTACAAAAGACTTCAGCACAGGGAATAGCAAAAAACCCCCAAACAAACCACAATGCAAAGAAGAAAAAGAATAATGAGAAGAGTCTAACACAGGGTACATTGTTAGCAAACAATTAGAACACTGTATGGTAATTTAAAAACTTGGCCACTGTTTACTTATAGCTGTATTGAATTTACCACTGAGACATTTTGAAGGCTCGTAGCTTCAAGCAAACTCAACATCCTGCCTGAGAAAAACTTAGATAAAATCCAGACTATTAATACTGAAACAACCCTCATCTGGCACAGCAACGTTGCCTGTATGTTTACTGTAGTGCAGCTGTGGGAGTTTCACAACACACAGCTGAACATTTGGATACACTAAGCAAAGATCACTACTCTGAGATGTTGAAGGTTCTATTAAAAAGGAAAGTTTATGCTTCAAGGTATTTGTCCCCAGATAATCTCAGAAACTTTACACCAACATTTTGCTTATTTCTAAACATGTGTTTTCCCTTCCTCTGTCTTCATGGCAATGTTAATAATTAGGGGAAAATAAATGTGTGCTGCACATTTGTTGTGCTGGATCCTCACATAAGGGCTGCAACTTTGCCATGAACCCACTCAGACCTATTTTTTTCCATTCTACAAAACACATTCTCTTCCTTAATACTCTGCTAACTTTGAACACACCAATTTTTCAGTGCAGAGTATTGATTCTGTACTTTGATTGCCCCAGCAAAGACCTCATGTTTGTGACTATGACATTCCTGTTTGTCTGTGTCTGAGCAAGGCAGACCAGCAGCCTTCAAGGAAAAGTCACTGTCAAACAGCTCCACAGTGACACAGCTTCGCCATTCACAACTGATTCCCATGTTTGAAGCAGAACTGTTGGCAACAAAGTGATGTGGCATTGGAAAAAATAATCCCAGTCAAAGGAAGGCTTAGTCAACTACAGAAGTACTTCCACAATAGCAACAGAGTCGAGATCATGTGCTGTATTACCAAGACAAGTGCAGTGCATTCTAAACAAGCGGCAGAACTTGTTTAGAGATTGCTCAGACCACAGACAAGATGTTGATGAGCACCCAGATACTCCAAAACATTTGGTGCCCAAATGCCCTCAGGGCTCTTCAACAACAGTGGCTCGTGCACCAAAACTCTGAATGACTCAATTTTGGTAATTCAAGATATGCCAGGACAATGTTTTCAGCAAACTTCATGCAAACTGTGCCAAGGTCTGCAAATAAAGCCAGGGCACTGCCCTGCTCAGCTAATAAATTTCAGGGCTACTCTAACCAAGTTCACACAACTCCTTGTTGCCCTGAAGCACCAGCAGAGCAAGTCTGCAAAATATTAATCACACACTCTTATTGCATCAGTGTTTTGCTGTTGTGCAGAACAGCTGACATTTGGAAATGTAACTGCATTATCACAAGTTTGGTACAAGCAGACAATGGGGGGAAACAGATTCAAAATTTGTTCCGCCCCCTATTTAGGTCGAAATTGCTGAATGGTGGTCATTGCTGACAATGACTACAGCAAAACCCAGGGTAATACCACATATTCTTATACTGTGAATTTTCAAAGTGACACAAAATCTTGGCTCAAAATTTAAATAAAACCCTAAAATACAGATTCTTGTTGGCAATTTTAATTTTCCACGTATATTTTTCTCTCCACAGGTTCCCAAGACCGTTAAAAGGCTCTGCCACAATAATACATAGTAAGTACTGCACAGAGCTGTTTAGGATTAAAATATTTCAACAACTTACAGGGACTACTGCACTGAGGCCAACACTTGTACTCAGAATAGCTTCCTAAAGGTCCCAGTGACAAAGCAGTTGATGTGTAGCAGCTCCCTCTCTGCTAAGCATTCAAAGAAAACTCTGTATACCATGTTCCTCTAGAGGGAATCCATGCAGGCACATTCTTCTGTTCACTCAGTACAGAACACAGTTGTCTTGCTCCCATGTAACACTTTCAGAAGAGGTAAATACAGCACAATTACCATCATCTCGGTTTCATGGGGCTTTTTGTATCCCCAAGGTAAGAGCAAGAAATTAGATTTTTTTTTAAATCGCTGAAAGTTCTCCTTCAGCTTCCAAACACACATGGAAGTACAGCATGAAAAGCAGTGTTTACAAAGCAAAGTTTGTTGTTAGAGCCAGAAAGCACTGCATAGTACTTTTGACACATATATTACTCAATACTTCAGTGTCCAAGCCATAAACTTCATGCTTTTTCAGCAATGCAGAACCATCCTTGTGCTGAGTATCTGCTACAACAGATAAGCACAAACTGAAATATGTGAAGTGCTTTTTACACCGATTTTCTGAAAACATAAAGGAAGTTTGAAACACTTACTGACTCCATCTTCAATCCAACTTGTTCAAAAGCCATCCTAATCAAGCGCTTAAGCCAGCAAATCATCTGGAATGGAAGAAGCCTTTCCGAAGTTGGATTTAAGCCTTCCAAACCTACAGGGCTGCTGAGGTTCCATAGTAGTTCTGAAATGAGATATGAGAATTTTAGATGCATACAGAGTTGTGGAACATACAGAGAAGTAAACTGCTACATGTATTCCTAAAAACACAAGCTTTAGAAACAGTTAGTGAAAATGACACATATTAGAAGACACGAAATCCTCATATTGCAAAGCAAAGGCACTCAGAAGGCATTTATTTACTTAATACAGGTAACAAAGACTTTTTAGCAGGGTCAGTTTTATAGAAGCATAGAATGGCATGACCTGGAAGGAACCTTAAAAATCACCTAGTTCCAACCCCCTGCCATGGACAGGGACACTTTCCACTAGCCCAAGTCACTTAGGGCCCCATCCAAACTGGCCTTGAACACTTCCAGGGATGAGGCATCCATAGCTTCTCTGGGCAACCAGTTCCAGTGTGTCACCACCCTCTCAGTGGTACAGATCTAATCCAAACCTGTCCCTTGGCCTGTCACTACATCCTCCTGACAAAGCCCCTCTCCAGTTCTCTTGTAGCCCCCCCCAGGTACTGAATCAAAGAAATCAAAGCTGTTGTAAAGTTAACACTTAAAGCATTGGGGAAATGATTGCTCACTTGAGCTTGGACAGATGATGGTGTTCAGCAACTCTAAGTGAGCATCCAGCCCTATGGAACACCTGCAGATGGGAATTAGCACTAAGATTCAAGTGCCATATTCATCTCTAAAACTCATTTTCATGCAGGAACAGACTGCAGAAAGCTGATCACCTCTCTTGACTCACATTCTCTTACAGCTTTGTTGTTCCCTCCTTTTCCCTACAACTGAGGAGCGAAAGGAAACATGGAAAAATGACTCATGCAAGAAAATGACAGGAAATACTGTAGATGTGGGACCTGAAAACATTCAAGCGATTTAGAAGTTGGACACATTTCAAATTTTGTCTATTTATATACACTTCCATTCACTTAAATTGAGATGGTTTTACTGCTCCTTTACTGAAAACAGTGTAATTTTTCTTTAGCCTGTTTTATACCAGTCGTAACTCCGATGCCGATCTTCTCCGATGAGAAGTGGATGCCACCAAAACCAGAAAAGGAAGCCACAGACTCAGGCTTACGTCTGTTTCGTGTATCAGGTTGAAAACAACACTCTGCAGAACCACCTCGAGCAACATATTTGCACTATGAACAACAGTGTTGCTGAAGCCACTGGGCATACACACAGCGCTGACTAAGCCATGTGGCAGCAAGGAACTGGGACTTGGGAGGTTTGGAAGTCAGGAGGTGGAAAAGCTGTGCTGTTGGGAAGTGCCCACAAGCCCTACAGTTAAACTGTCACTGTTTCCATTACTAATTTCTTTTCAACGGTTCCTTTGCAATAACCTACTTCTTGTGGAAACCTGGCAGGAACAGTGCAATTCTACAGTTATCTTTTTTTAGACAAGCTTAAAAAAAAAAAAAAAAAGAAGTTGATATTAAGTTTCTCATCCCCACAAATAAAATACATTTACCAACAGTATTTCCTTTTGTTTCAGAATAAACTAGGAAGAAACTACTAATCTTCACTATGAGATTAGAATGGAAACTGAAACTGTTATAAGAAAAACAACAGGGAAGAATAATGGACTACCTACCAAACAGCCACAAATAAATAAATCATGGACTTGTTTATGGAACACTGGAGAAGTCTATAAGGGAAGCACTACCACCTACTTGATCTATTATTCCTTCAGGCATCTGCTATTCTTCCCTTAGACAACCCACCCTATGGACTATATGGATCTTTGATCACATTGCACCCGCTGTGTTCTTAAAACTGGAAGAACACAAGTCTTTCTACATCCGCACGTTACACTTGGCATCGTATCTGGCACTGTGGACCTGCAGTGGCATAAAAGAGACAGGAATGGTCCTTTCAAAGGGGAAACCTGTTCCAAGATTGTGATACATGTGACACACTCCACCTCATTTCAAAGTCCAGACTTGTTGAATGTGCAGTGTGGAAATCAAAGGGAAGGAAAATGGAAGTTGTGTCAAGACATTCAAACAAAAGAGGAAAAAAAAGGTAGAGTGTTGCTGAGCAACTGCAAAGACAGGGCTGACTGAGAAAGGCAGGAGACAGGGCTAAAAGGAGTGACTGTATCCTGACACATCTGCTCTTTCAACAGAGAGCTGGGACATTAGTACAAAAGTCCCCAGAGGAGTCAGAGTCATGCTTTGTTTCAGGAAGTGAAGGGATTATTTTGTTTCTGATCAACTCAGATGCCTGAGTCTTTAATAACTGAGAAAACTTGGACAGAAGTGAAAAGACAGTAAGAGAACTTTCTCCGAGGAAATCAGAGCAGGTCTAGAACGCTTCCACAAATTTAAGAAACTTAAAGGCAGGTAAAGGAACTTAAGAGGTACTTAAAGAAGTAAAGGAACAACACATAAACTGACAGGACAACTAACTAAAGGCACAAAGCCAGAGAAAAAGTAGCCTAATATTGATGGATGACAGAGTGGTACAAATATGAAGTAGTAAGCTAAAAAGGCTAAGGTACAAAATGATTTCCAGCTCACAGGCATAAAAAGAATGTTCTACGCAGGTGTTAAAGCCAGTAAGAGACAAGAGATGCAGCCACAGTGTAACAGGAGAAGAAAGAGCAAAGAGAGAGATGGATACTCTGTATACTCAGTGTTTTCACTTGAGGAGGGTAGAAAAGACAGATGTTAGAATGGTTTACAGACAGCTCTGAAAAGTTATAAATACAACAGTATCTACTAATTTCACCTTGCAAAGTTGAGAAAATAGGCAAAGCAATTTCTGAAATATTAGTGACTAATTTTAGAAATTTGTTCAATGAGATCCAAAAGACCCAGGAATAAAAGGAGCATGATAGCACAAAGCACTGGGAATAGGTGACCTATCTTAACTCCAGGTTCCAAGACAAAAGAGCATTCATTCACCAAAACAACTACTTAAGTAAAATAAATATTTATAGTTCACTTTTAAGTCCCTGTTTCCTCTGTAGCCTAAATATTTAAAGTACCTAAGACTGGGATAATCAACACCTTGTTCTTGTGAGAGACTTTCTACTTTTGCAGAAGCGAGTGAGTGAAATCAGGCTGTCAGGGTGCAGAGCACTACCCAGTTCCTGGGTTAGTTCCCTTGGTTTATGGCAATAAGAAACACCCCCATGTTTGAACAACCCCCAGCTAATCTGTTATCTAAAAGGAAAGGGCTTCTAAGTGTATCAGCTTGATATTTTTATCAGATAATTAGTTTCACAGCATTATTCCCAGGCAAACTTCATACCCATCCCTTTCAGACTGTACCTTTCTTCACAAAACTCAGTTGTTTCACAATTGGTTTATGTGCCAAGAATGGACAGGGTTCATTCCAAAAGAAACTGCTGGACAGAAAGAATGAAAACATTACCAAATTTCCCTCCCATGCTCTGTATATAAATATGTGCCAATTCCAGAAGCAGGAGTTAAATGTTTACTGCTTTTAGTATTAACACCTCCTATAAAATATTGATCTTTGTGCTATTTATCCTCTATTTTCTTGGAGCTACCTACACTAAAAATGGTAGTAGTTTAATTGTCAAAAAGCTTCCACAACCCAATTGCTACAATAAAGAGCCCTGAGGGAAAAAATTGGTCCCTCTGCTCTGCCTCAGCAAAACTCTTACTATAAGGACAAGCAGCAGCCATGGACAAAGTTCCCAAGAGGTTCAAAGAACAACAGCACAAAGAATTACACTTCACTGCACAAAGTGCAAAGGGATTGGAATTTCATGGGTTCATTTAAATGAAACCCCAAAAATTATCAATGCTGAAGAACTTTTTTTCTGATACAGAAGCATGAAGGAATCCCTTGGCTTACAAGTGAGGTTGTCTGTGTTTCCAAGTGCAGGGATTCTCATTTCAGCTTCCTTGAGCTCCCTTTTGCCTCTGCCTTCCCAACCACTTCTGCAGGTTTCATTCAACACTGTCATATCAGATATCAGGTCTACAAAGCTGAGAGATAAAACAGCACTTTTAAATTACAAAGTATTCATTAAATATATATAAAGGCTCTGGAGTCTGTACACATCAGGCACAACAGCCAGGAAATATGAACAGCAGCCCTTTGCAGGCTTTCTACTGAGTCCTACTCATGGAAGATGAAAAGAAAGAGAAATCAGATGCAACTGCTTTCAAACTGGAATTCTTCTATGTGCATTTTCCAATGTTGTTCTTGCCCAAGTCCCTTTCAAAGCACGAGTTCTTGCTCTCAAAAAGAAATATGATATTCATATTTTTCTTGCTGAAGGAAGTTTCTCTCAGTAGATACTTAAGATCCACACAAAAATAAAAGAGAATGACCTAATGGGCTTGATGAAGCAGATCAGCTTTAACAAAGAATAAACAAGGGCATGAAGTCTGAAAAATGAAAGGTCTAGTCACTAAATTTAAGGGGTACAGCATAAAGAAGTATAAAATTTTCAAAGAAGCAGAGGTTCAAAGGAATACCAACACCAAAAAAAATCACATGCAAAAGCCCAGGCTCCTCCCTACCTCAGCAAGAACCAGGGCAAACCCATCTCCTCAGCCTTTCAGACTGGCACATGAACCAAGCACATCTAATGAAATCACATCCATAAGAGAACACATTACAAAGATAATACAGACAAAGCCAACAAAACACTATCACTGCAACAGCCAATGGGCAGGAAGGATCTTCTGATAAAGGACCACGACCAGTCTTAAGTTACAGAAGTGTGTATTGGTCAGTGGTCACACAACCAAAAACAGAGGTCTAGTTTTTGGTGTGGAAGCCAAAAATAACGAAGCCCTCCAACACTTTCAGAAACACATTTGGAAAAACAGGCAGAGAGAGACACAAGTCAGTGGATACTGGAGAGAGAATCAAGGGCTTATCTAAACTGGCACAAGTGTGAAATCTCAAGCAGGAGTTTAAAACTACACATTACTTGCAACAGCAGCTGCTGAAGCCTTCTTGAAAATACAGCCCTGTCGCATCTCCCTCAAAGTACAAACCATCTCACTCCTATTAACCAACTAAGGATGAGATAAAAATTCATTTTTCAGCACCTGTTTAATGAAAAGCCTCTGCTCAGCAGAGATTATACCTGCACATGATACCACTGAGGGGTATCTGAAACCCTTCACCACAAACCATATGGTATTACAAGATACAGGGATAACCACACACCTACAGATAGACAGACAGACAAAGCTCTCTGGCAATGGCTGTGAACACCAATCTTTCTGCTTTGAGAAGCACCACCCTGCAAATCTTACTAACAAAAGGGTGTGTTTGTCCCAAAAAGCATTTAAAATGCCCGTTTTCATCCCCTAGAAACCTCTCTTTGTGACACTGTCAACAGTTCCTACACACAGCAGTTGTGCTTCAGCAAGTGACTCCTATGAAGTCGGTGACTTAGATTCAGCAACGACTAACCAGGACTTCTGGAGACGATGTGCAAATAACTCAGCTGCCTCATTTTACCTTTATCACCGCGGGAAAAAGCAGTGGCGTTCAGAAGACACAATTCCTTTTCATTTAGTCCTTCCAAGCCTCGCCTTCACTAGGGCGGCAGAGCCCGAGGACAGCCTGTAAATAATGCTAACGAAGTCCTGCCAGGCAGGGAGATCAATGCACGACGGATGATTTCGGCATTCAGACCTTACTCGCACTCGGTAGTTGGAATTTCAACAGCTCGTTAAACAAAATGAGAAGGACGACGTAGCAAGTTACTGATTTATGACCCCTGGAGAAGGACAGCAGCACAAGTTTACAGGAAACGGAAACAAAAGCACCGGACCCCTTAAGGCCCGTTTTCTCTCTCTACTTTAAAGTCTCCTTAAAAAGCCTCCCCCAAAGTTCCCCACTACCTTGTGTTTACACTACTTCCTGTCACCTGTCACTGACTCCTATCGCAGCAGGTCGCCCACAGGCGCCACAGCTCCGACCGGTCCCGGCGCTCCGAGCCGCTTCCAGGGCCCGGCCCTGCCCGGGATGGTCCCGGGCGCTGCCGCGCTCCCGGCGTGAGGCGGGGCGGCCCTGCCCGGGGACAGCGGCCTGTACTACGGCGAGCCCAGCAGCCCCCCTGCCGCACATGCCCCGCCCGGGGCCGGCCGCGCTCTGAGGAGCCGCCCCGGGAGCGCGGAGCCCCCGGACAAACACCCCCTTGCCCCTTCCCCCGGCCCCGGCCCCTGCCTCTGCCTCACCTCGCCCGCCGCCGCCGCCGCAGCGCTGCCCGCGCGGAGCCGCTCCTAGCAGCCAATCCGCGCCCGTCTCCGCCCGCACTGGCCAATCGCGGCAGCGGCCGCGCTCGCGGGGGGCGGGACATGGAGCGCGCTGCGCCGCGAGAGGGGAAATACCCGGCAGGCGCCGAGGGGGGAGGGGTCACGTGGTCGAGGCCCCGCCCATGAGGGGGGACCCAGCGAGCACCGGATGCGATCTCAGTCCCTGTCCTAATCCCTCTCCCTGTCCAATCCCACTCCAGTCCCAGTCCCTGTCCCGGACCCGGTCCCGGGTCGCTCCTCTCCACACCGACCTGCGAGGAGGGTGTAGCCATATGGGAAGTCGGTCTCTTCTCCCAGGCAACCAGCGGCAGCATGAGAGCACGGACTCTCGAGTTGTGCCGGGAGAGGTTTAGGTTGAACATCGGGGGGAGTTTCGTCGTAGAGAGGGCGGTTAAACTTTGAAATGGGCTGCCCAGGGAGGTTGTGGAGTCACTGTCCCTGGAGGTGTTAAAGGAAAGGCTGGAGTGGTAGAACGTAGAAATGGAAAACCTTCACAACTTGGAGGAGACGAGGACCCAAACCTTCATGAAGGATCAGCATGTTGGACTCGGTGATGGTGGACTCGGTGCTTGCTTCTATATTACAACAAATTCAATTATCGGCGCCTCCCGAGGTGAGGGCTGCCCGCCTCGGGCTTCAGGCGAGGAGGAGGCACCGCGTCTCCTTGGGTGGGGTTCACACTCTATGGTTTTACAGTACACACTACACTTTATTTGAGCAGTAANAGCGCCCGGGCCTGGCGGCGGGCGGGGCTCGGAGCGGGGCCGGCGTTATCCGCGGATGTCGGAGCCGGCACCCGGCTCAGTGCTGTGCCGGGCCTCGCGGTGTAGAACTGCTCGGCTTCTTTAATGACAAAGCGCCGCGTGGGGGAGGGAAAGGGGGATTTCTCCTAAAACTGGTCGTTGTTGTTGCAGGTGGGGGAGGAGGGGAGGACTTGGGGTGTCCCCGGGGCTGTGGCGGAGCGGGGATGGAGAACGGCCTGGGATGGGAGAAAAGTACGGGATGGTTTGGGTTGGAAGGGACCTTAAATATCATCGCGTTCCAACCCCCCTGCCCTGGGAAGGGACACCTTCCGCTGGACTCGGAACTCCATCCAACCTTCCCTTTCGGGGAAGGAGCACNGGACCCAGCGAGCACCGGATGCGATCTCAGTCCCTGTCCTAATCCCTCTCCCTGTCCAATCCCACTCCAGTCCCAGTCCCTGTCCCGGACCCGGTCCCGGGTCGCTCCTCTCCACACCGACCTGCGAGGAGGGTGTAGCCATATGGGAAGTCGGTCTCTTCTCCCAGGCAACCAGCGGCAGCATGAGAGCACGGACTCTCGAGTTGTGCCGGGAGAGGTTTAGGTTGAACATCGGGGGGAGTTTCGTCGTAGAGAGGGCGGTTAAACTTTGAAATGGGCTGCCCAGGGAGGTTGTGGAGTCACTGTCCCTGGAGGTGTTAAAGGAAAGGCTGGAGTGGTAGAACGTGGAAATGGAAAACCTTCACAACTTGGAGGAGACGAGGACCCAAACCTTCATGAAGGATCAGCATGTTGGACTCGGTGATGGTGGACTCGGTGCTTGGTTCTATATTACAACAAATTCAATTATCGGCGCCTCCCGAGGTGAGGGCTGCCCGCCTCGGGCTTCAGGCGAGGAGGAGGCACCGCGTCTCCTTGGGTGGGGTTCACACTCTATGGTTTTACAGTACACACTACACTTTATTTGAGCAGTAAATTCAGCTTGCGGAAGTGACCTCCTACGTGGGAAGGGAAAAATAAATAAATAAACGGAGCTGCCGGGCCTCCTCCTCCTCATAGCGGAGCGGCTCCCGCGCTACAGCCCTCGGACTACAGCTCCCGGCGTGCACCGCGCCCAGGCGCTAACAAAGCGCGTCGCGATTGGCGGAGAGCCGTGCGCGAGCCGGGCCAATGGCAGCGCGCGGTGCTGCGCGGTGCCGGGGCTAAGCGGGCGGTGTGGCTGCTCCTTGTCCCGCGTCCCTTTTCCCGGAGCCTTCCCGGTTCCCTCGGCCCGGGATCCTCCCGTCGCTCTCCGCCGGACATGGCGGCGCAGGGCTGAGCTGCTTGCCCTCCCGGGGACGGCCTCTGCGACGGTACGGCGGTGCCGGGGCGGGGAGCNCAGCTTCTCTGGGCAGCCTGGGCTGGGCCCTCCACGTCCTCAGAACAAAGAATCACTTCTCTGTCTGATCGAAACCTGCCTTCTCTCAGTTTAGAATCGTTCCTCCTTGTCCTGCATACTCGTGTGAAAAGTCCCTCTGCAACTTTCTCGTGGTTCCCTTCAGATGAGTGAGGCCTGATGGGATGGGAGGGGGGAAGTTGGGTTTCGGGGGGTTGTTTTATCAGAAGATTAGAAAGAAAAAGGGAGAAGGTGGTAAGGGTGAAAAGAGCTGTGGGAATGAACTGGTGCTTGGGATGCAGGACTTAGAGTCAGAGACGTTGTTTGGTATTTGCTCCACAACTGATTTGATTTTAATGCTTGAATAAGTTCCGCTGTACAGCGTGAAGGGACAACACTCTGTTAACAGAGTTGCTTTGGTTTTGTTGGTGGTTTGTTTGTGGGCTTTTTTGTTATTTAGAGTTGTTTCCTTTGGAAATACAAACTTATGTGTTGGTTAAGTTGCTGCATCTCCCAGTTGATCTCTTTTGGACTTGTGGTAGTTAAGAAAAATAGCCTGGAAACTAATCCCTGGTGTGTGCTTTTCACTTTAGCACTCCCTTTCCTGAAGGAAGGAACGGTGACCTGGAGTTTCACAGCATTTTTTTCCACGTGAAAACGTCAGAAATTGTCGATATCCAAACACGTGTTTGTGGCTCGTTGTTTCTGACGATTGTGTGGCTGAAAGGCCTCCCCTGAGTGGGGAAACAACTCAAAATGTTTTTATAGGAGTAGTTGGTTGGCAAATGGTGTTAAGAGGCATTAAAATGATGTTACAAATTTAACTTGTTTTATTTTTATTCAGGGCAATATTTAATAAATTAACAGTACAATTTATTTTTTTTTACTTTGTCCATTAAGAGAAGTTTCTTGGCTGAGCTGGAACTTGCCAACAAGCAGGACCACAGTGGCTTCAGAGTCACACAACCAGTCTGATGAAAAAACCCTCTACTTTTCTGCAACATGATACAGTATTTTCCAGGAATAAACTTATGCTTTTGTTGCATGTCGAGTGGTTATTATTAAGCAACTCTGAAATGTGACACTCTCAGGGTAACAAGTGTCTCTTTGATATTGATCTGGTGGGTTGGACTTTGGCTGGAGCAGGATGTGACCTGCCTTGCCCTCCTTGTGCTGGGAGGGAAAAGGAACAAAACCACCCCAAACTCGGCCTCTGAAACCGTTTTTGCCCTTTACCGTGTTTGGCATTGCACTAATTCTTTGATATATATATATTTATGTATATACGCAGAGTAATGTGTTCACTGTTCTTGATGAAATGTTAATATTTTGCTGACTTTTCTTTTGATGGCCAAAGCTACTCCAAAAATACCTGTTTTGAGTTTACATGTGTTTGCACAGAAGTGTGTTCACAGACATCTAGGATGCCTTGTGAGAAAACTATGGATTCCTTGGAAGCATTTGCCACTACTGTAAAAAAAAAAACCCAGTACACCAATAGAAGCTGACTGGTCTGAAATTACATATAGGAAACAAATAAAAATCTCAGCAGCCAAACAGGTTGTGTTCGTGGCATAGGAAGTTTAGATTTCCAGTTTACAAGATTCAAGATTATTTCCATCCATGTTTTATGAATTCTAGTCCTTGTTTTTTTATACCTTCTTTGCTTAGGATCAGTCAGTGCCTTTGTGCTTTTTCTGATTTGTGTTTTAATTGATGATAAGTAATGGGGTAGTAGCAATAAATTTTATTTTTTTTCCCCAGCAGGTTTATTTTGTGTGCATGGTGCAGGAAAAATGAATTCTGCTATGAATGAGGAGCCTGATGCTCTCTCTGTAGTGAACCAGCTCCGAGATCTTGCAGCTGATCCCTTGAACAGACGGGCCATTGTTCAGGATCAAGGATGCCTGCCAGGTCTCATTCTCTTTTTGGACCATCCCAACCCTCCAGTTGTTCATTCAGCTTTGCTAGTAAGTATTCTGGAGATGAGTTTGTATGTTGGTGGGGCATTTTCCAACTCGATTAAACAAGTTGTTTAAAGAAAGCGGTTTATAAACAAAAGTTTTTAAACAAGGAAAACATTGAACCTGATTTTATATTATGTTAATATTTATTATATGTAGGTTTTTTAAAAAAAACATATATTTCAGAAATTTCTTAGCAATGACTCGTTATTCCAGGGTTGTGGGTTTTTTAAGATACTAATTTACTTTGCATTTTTTCCTTGATACAGCCATTTCAGTTTTTGTGTGGAGGGAGGTAAGGAGGACCCTTAGGTCTTTCCTAAAATGAAGTCATGGAGCTTGGTAAATATGCACAGTGATTTGACATTCACAGTGTAAAAAACCCAAAAAAGCAATCACAGGATAACTCAGGTTAGAAACAACCTCCTGAGGTGATGAATTCCCATCCCAGGGTCAAATTAACTGCACTCAAGTCACAGCTCAAGGTTGTGTTGTGTCCACTGGATCTTGAACACTTTGCAGGGTGGAGATTCCATAACTTCTCTGGCACCTGTTCCAGCATTTGACCACCCTCATCATATTAAAAACAGACAAAACCCTCTCAAAACCAAGAGAACCAACCAACCCAAACTGTATCAATATCTAATACAACTTGTTCCAGCTTTTGTCCATCTTTTCTCATTCTGAATCATAAACACCAAAGTCCCAGTTTCTTACCCTGATCTGAATACGAGTTTAAGGTGTTTATCTTGCTTATGAATGAGAAAGATGAAAGTCAAAACTTAGTTATTTGAAGAATTGAAGTAGACTTCTAAGATTTTAAGTTACTGAAATTTGAGGTGCTCTTTTTTTCCCATTTCTATGTCATTATTGAATTGTAAATCACGTGAAACAACGAAGAGCTCTGACTTCTGCATTCAAGTAACATTATTCTTTCTATCACTGAGGCCTCTCTGTACCATAACTTTTTTTATTTTTCATTTGAGTTGCTTTCAGAGTGGATATTAGTGGACTTCTTGGAATTACTTTAGCGATTCTTTTGGGTTCCATAATCCAGGAAACCTGTGTGTCCTGCTAATTGTTTTTTAGGTCAGCCTTGCCATAGCGTTTAGCAGACTGTAATGTTCTTCAGTAGGAGAACTTTGTGTTGAGTTTACTGTTTTTGGAGTATGTTGCATTGGTTTTCTTTCCAGTATAGTTTCTTTAGGTTGTGATCTTAAAAGAAGATCTTGTTTGGGTGTCTCACTCTTTTTCCTTCCTTTGTTCCATCGGGCTTTGTATTTTCACAGTCTGCACGAGATGCAGAAGTTGGTCTGTGATCATGTTACAAAAAGTAACGCTCTGTAGAAAGGACTGGCTTTGTCACAGTGATGAGAACTAACCCAGTTTTCAGTGTGATTCCACTGGTAACCTTCTAGATTTCATGTGTTGTATTTTCTATTCTGAAAAGTCTTTTGGTTTTGTTGTTCTAGTTATCCCATTAGTCGAAAGGTGCTTCCATTTGGATGGAATAATTAGTGTAGTGACTTTCCATAAATTTTGTCTTGTAACATCTTGTACATCTTAAAGTGCGTGTACAGCATGGACTTTAAATTTCTTATTTTGCTATTCCATGATCTCTGTACCTGAAATTATAATAATCTGTATGAATCACAGTAGTTGCCTATTTAACTTCTTTGATGTGTTGTAGAACCTTTCAGGGAGTGCAGTTTCACCTAATTCTTTTCTTCTGTCTGACGCAGAAGCGATATAGATTTTCTACAGTTTTCTCTAGTCTCTTGATTTCAGGAATTCTTTACAATACTCTGCAAATGCTAAAGTTTTTGAATGATTTAAATTAAAAAGATCAGAAGTAACCTGGGCAATACTACTCTTCTGTTTTTTCCTCTTAAATTTGGACTGATATTTTAAAAAGTAGGACTCTGAAGTTAAGAAACTGCCTTAAAATTTCACTTAAAAAACAAAGATACCTTTTTGTTACTAAGACTGGCAACAGTGTATTTTATATTGAAGTATGGAGATAGTCCTGTTGGTTCTGGTGAACTTTCTTGTGAGTGCTAAAGCTGACATAGGTGTGTGTTCAGCTGAACAGAGATGGAGCCAAAGTTAACAGTAACCTTCCCTATGCTTTCAGTTTACTGGATTTAATAAGGGTACGTGATTAATTTCTTAGAAGGTTCAGACCTTTGTGTCTCCCATGGGGAAGAGGGGAAGTAGGAACTTCCTCGTGTTGAAAAGTTGGGTCACTTGAGTTGGTTTCATGACTTTTTGTTTGATCTTGTTTTAGTGGAAGTTACTACATTTGTGTGGTAAGAGTATGGAACAGATGGGAAAGAGAGTGCCTGTGCTTTGACTCAAAAAATGAGCTGTTTAGAGAATACATTTTTCTTTGTCCAGCTGGAATGCACCCTTGCTAGATGGCCAGACCAAAGACTAATGAAAATGAGAAACTTGTTCCACCAATAAGGATAAATTTCATAGCCTGCAAGTTCAGAGCTATCATTTGGAGATTTCTCCATTGTTGAAAAGTAAGAAAATAAATGCATAAACAGCATTTGTAGACTGCAACTATTGTTACTGATCCACATCAGGAAATAACAAAAATCACATCTCAAGTTTTTATCATACCAGACAGCAGCCAGAGTTTCTCAAAAGGCCATAAAATGATCTTGTGAATTTTACCTAATATGTGCTGAAGATTACTTGGGAAAAAAACCCCAGTTCTGGTGATTAGTTCTCTCTTTCTGAAGGGATTAAAGAACATGTTATTTTTAAAGCAGTTACTGAGCAGCGTAGCTATTATGTGACTATATTTAAAGAATCTGTGCACTTCTAAACTTATCACAAAACCCATTTTATAAATCATTGTGTTTGTGTATTGCAGGATTTTGCAAGTACAGTTCTTGCACTTCAGTAAAACGCCTTTGGAAGTTCCTTCTAAGAAAACTTTGTCAGCACAAACTATAGAGATGTCTCACGAAAAGAAGGACTGATGCTGTAATTGGGGGGCTGTGATGTTAGGAGGGTCACAGAGAGAGGCAGCTGCTCACTAGGGTCAACAGTGTGAACTTGTGCAGTGAAGCTACCTTAAGAGACAAACAAACAAAATTTTGGGAAACAAATAAATGTAAATTCCCAGTTTTAGTAAGAGTAAGGTAAGCAGCTTGCTGCTGCTTGTATTCTTATTCCCAACTGGTAAATTATTCATGGAATGCTGAATATTGCAGTTAGTCTTCAAAGGCTTATACATGTGGTAGAGACAGTGGGGACTTGGTGGTGGTGAGTTTCTAATGCTGGGGTAGCCCATAGAATTGATGGAAATTATATTGGAAGCATCATGTGGAAGAATTGCTTTAGATCTCAGGTCACATAAATGTTTTTGGAAGGGACTTCTGGAAGTCATTCACTTCAGCTTCCTGCTTGAATTGGGACTATGGCCCGCACTCGATCAGGTCAGTTGTGCCTTGTCTCTGGTTCTGCAGTTCCAGTAGGTCATCTGCTCTGGTGTTGTACTACTTCAGAGGGAAACAGCTTTTTGTAATACCTGATGTGAACTTCCCAAGCTACAGTTGTGGCTGTTCCCCCTTGTTGCATGGTCTGCTGCTGTAGAGGACAATTGGGCTTGATCATCTTCATAAAGGCTTCCTGTGTAGCTGTAGACAGCTGTTAGATTGTCCCTTAGACTCTCAGCCAGTATAAGCAAACCCAGTCTCTCAGCCTTTTCTCATAGATTAGATGTTCTGTGCTTTCTATGTATTTATAAGAATAAAATAGTTTTTTAATGTTCACTGTGAATAAAACTTTCTCTTCTTCCTAGAACTGCCATTGTGAACATTTTGCAGATGTGTACTGGTGGAAATGAAGGATGATGTAGTGGATGTGTTGCTGATTGCTGTGGTCCTCTCTCTTTCAGGCTCTCCGCTACTTGGCTGAGTGCCGTGTCAACAGAGAAAAGATGAAAAGTGAACTGGGTATGATGCTCAGCTTACAGAATGTAATACAAAAGTAAGTTTACCACGAGCCTTTTGGATCCAAGCAGTGTAAATATAACATTCTGAT
This sequence comes from Neodrepanis coruscans, assembly GCA_013400695.1. Lineage (NCBI taxonomy): Eukaryota > Metazoa > Chordata > Aves > Passeriformes > Philepittidae > Neodrepanis > Neodrepanis coruscans. The sequence continues at coordinate 2,443 of VYZS01078788.1, read as the reverse complement.
AAAAAGTGAAACTTTTGACTTGGGGTTTGCATACTCTGTTCCTAATATTTCATTATGTGGCTGCAAGCAATTAATTGTTTTCATTTTACTGTCTTTCAAAATAATCAGACCATAGTCTACAAGAAATATTAATTTGCAAGTCACTTGACAAACAACTTTTCTTTGCCCCTCATTACAGAAAACTAATTTTGTCCCTTCTGTTTAAGTTCTCTTATAATCCTTCTCACCACTGTATATGGGTGCCTTGCAGTAGTGCATTTAATGAAATTGCTTCATATCTGCCACATTTATTTCAACCTCACCTTTGGGAAGGGAATCTGTTTCCATGTATTTTTAGAGCTATGTATGTGCAGTTCTGGGTTGAGCAAACATCTTGCAAGTGGAGTAGAAGTTAATGTGGTTTGTTGTAGTCTCTGATATCTTTATACAATGTGTCAGCTGCAGTTGAACACCTCCAGGGTTGGGGCATCCACAGCCTCCCTGGGCAACCTCTTCTAGTGTCTTAACCACCCTCACAGTAAAAAATTTCTTCCTAATCTAACCTAAATTTTCCCTCTTTCAATTTGTGCCCGTTACTCCTTGTCCTATTGCTACAGTTACCAATGAAGAGCCCCCCCAGCTTTCCAGTAGCCCCTTTCA
>VYZS01078780.1:0-16658 GCA_013400695.1 Neodrepanis coruscans | reverse complement strand
GGTAAAACCACCACACATCCTTAAACCCAAAAAGAAGTAATATGGCTTTTCTTTATTCACTCTTCCTAAGAAGTCCTGTTCTTGCAAAGGAAAGCCTCTCAATACTCCCAAAGCATACCATAGGAATTTTTCTGGCATTGTTAAATGACTGCCTGTGAATGTATTTACTCACCTTCTTCCATATCTTGCTAATAATTTTGTTGCAATTCTCTCAGTCTCTGCTTTGCTCCATTGAAGGTTTGGCTTTAAATGTAAGTCTTAAACTTCATGCAAACTCCTCTGCAGGTCACCACTCATAGATCCTAAGCCTCAGTTTCCCTGGATATATCACCAATACATGAAGAAGGACAAATCCTGGACATGAATTGAAGGGCACTGTGAAAAAGTCTTCCATAAATCCAAAACACATTAGCCAACACCAACTGCATAGATACTTGCAGATCATACTAGGATTATAGTTTCATTTTCCTGTAAAAAAATTAAACTGATATTGTAAAATGATGAGAAAAACAGTAGATTTTCCTATGCAGTTCCAGGACCAAGTCCACCAAACAGTCTGCTTTTGATACAGCTTTTTATGCTAATTTCTTACATGAAAACCAACCTGAAAATGACACCTGAATTTCTACTCAGAAAACAATATGCACCCCAAATACTATCTGAAAAAGAATGGAAAAATAAAAGCCAATAAAATGTAGTTGCCTAAAAAAAAAACCAAACCATTTTCTATTCCCTTTTCTAAAAATTAAGGGAAAGACTGGAAGTCTCAATTACAAAGATTGATTGCTTGCCATTTTACAGTGATGTCTAAGGATCAAGTCCTATATTTTGGTTCTCTACCCCATCAACACAGCAATACAAAAAAAAAGTGCATGCCTTGAAGTATTTGAGGACCAAAGGGACAATACAAATATATAGAAAAAATGCAGAAGCAAAACTACATCAAGGGACTCATTGAAAATGACCAAACAGACTACTAATAATTAATAGAATCTAAATGGTCAGCCAGACTAGGACAGTGAACATTCCCCTGTACTCACCATCTTGATTTGTGTTCAGTTTTGGACTCCTCATGGCAAGAATGACATTTGAGGTGTTGCAGCAAGTCCAGAGATGGGTAACAGAGCTGAGGAAGAGTCTGGATCACAAGAATGATTATGAGGTGCAGCTCAGGCTGCTTAGCCTGGAGAACAGGAAGTTGGGGGTAACCTTTTCACTCTCCACAACTGCCTGAAAGGAGGTTTTATCCAGGAGGAGGTTTGTATCTTCTCCCAGGTAACAAGAGAACATGGCCTCAGGTTGCTCCAAGGGAGGTTTAGATTATATATTAGGAAAAATTTCTTCATAGAAAGCATTGGAACAGACTGCTTAGAGTTGACTTTCACAGGTTGACTCTCCATCTGTGGAGGTATTTAAAAGATGTATAGATAGGGCACTTGGAACTGGGGTTAGTGGTGGACTGGACAATTCTAGGTTGGATCTAATGAACTTAAAGGTCTTTTTCAACTTATATGGTCTCTGATTCTATCTAAAATACTGTAAAACTGGCATTGTTTAACAATGTTTAACATTTATTATTTGTATCTTTCCTTAGAGCAAAGCAGGTAAGACACACTTTATATAATGATGGAGTATACATGTCCAGTCATATCTAAAGGACAAGGACAAAACTATTGCATATATTATTATTTCCTTGTTTCATTCATAAGTTGTATTTCTTGTTGTTACACTACACATGATATTTTCAGGTCTCAAAACTTTTTATAAGAAATGTGCAATCCTTACTCTGTGGTCAGGGAAGAAGAGGAAGAGAGGCTAAGAGCACCAGTGTCTGGATCTCGTCCTAATCTCATGCTCTGTCTTGTAAACCCCACTAATGGCTGTGTCTGAATTATCGAGTAGTCCAGTGCAATTTCACACCCATGCAATGGAACCATCCTGAAGTCATCACATCCACACTGCCCAGGCTTCTGGAGTGTTGTGTCAGGCTAATTCTGGTCTGAGTCCTACTCAGTCCACCAGAGCGGATCAGATGGAACATACCTAGTTTGTTTCACCCAATCAAAGCCTAGCTCATAATTCGTGAACCAAAGCTCCCCCATAGTTAGCAATACCCATACAGTTGACTGGAGAAGTGTAATTGTTTGAACTACAGGTACACAGATACACATCCATTCTTACAAAGAAATGTGAGAAGAAGAGTGCACATATGCTAAATTCTTATCCCAAACACATAATTTACAGAACAATGAGAGTAAAGAATGTGCAGGTAAGTATTCTTGTGCATCAGCCTAAGGCAACAAATTGATCTTTTAGTTATACATGCTATTTATTTTCTTCAGCAGATACATGCTTCATTTCTATTAAATTTTGAAGCTCAACATGTATTTAATTCACAACCACTGAATTAAGGTAGAGATAAAAATTCAGTATACCACACTGAGAAATTAAAGGACACATAATAGCACTTTTTTTTTATTTCCCCTTTGGGTAAAGGAAATAAATAAAGCCCAAATTTTGATACAGTCAAAATAGTTTGTCAAAACTAGAAATTTGAGATGAGTGATATGAAGTACCTAAGAAAGATCTTCAACACTGTTGCATTTTCAGCTTTAACGTTTTCAACTTTTTATTCATTTTGATGACATTCTTTTCCTGATGCTTTTCTGATCTATAACATCTCTTAAGTCCAGAAGTCCCCTCGAATTTTAATACTGACATCGCATTGGAAGTTTCATGGAAGATGTTAGCACAATAGTTTCATAGCAATTATTATTTTTCTTTTTAAATGACATTCCACTATTTGTCTGAGGTATACAGACCATTTGGTTAAATACAGAGCATTTGGTTATTTACAGAAGCTGAAATGTATACATTTTCAAGAATACCACTCTATTTAATTCTTGAGATATCAAATGCTGTCCAATCTGTGAGTTATGTCAGATTCAGAACACAAAGTCTCTTCTAAAATTTCTAATTTCAGCTGCAGGACTGACAGATTTTGGCCACTAACTAAATGTAGCCACATAATCCATAAAGAACAAGAAGTGTCACAAGATTTTGAGACCTGTGCACAAAAGTTCGCAAGTCTTATGAAGAGTAGCTGAGGGAGCTGGTGTTGTTTACCCTGAAGAAAAGGAAGTTCAGGGGAAACCTATAACTGCCTGAAAGATCACAAAAATGATGATGAGGTGCAGCTCAGGTTGCTTAGCCTGGAGAACAGGAGGTTGGGGGTAGCCTTTTCACTCTCCACAACTGCCTGAAAGGAGCTTATAACCAGCTGGGGATCAGTGTCTTCTATCAGGCAACCAGGAGTAGGACAAGAGGGCACGGTCTCAAGCTGTGCTGTGGGAGTCTTAGGTTGGACATTAGGAAGAACTTCTTTACAGAGAGAGTGATTGGGCATTGGAATGGACTGCCCAGTAAAACAGTGAAGTCACCATCCCTGGAGGTGTTTAAGAAGAGACTGGATGTGGCACTTAGTGCCATTGTCTAGTTGACAAGGTGGTGTTAGGTCAAAAGTTGGACTTGATCTCAGGGGTCTTTTTCAGATAACTGATTCTGTGATTCTGTGAACATAGGACCAAGGAAAAGCTTGGCAAGCCTAGTTCCCGAGTCTGTAAAACAGAGGCTGGCAATGTAACTGAAATTCAGGGTATTTTTATAGATGTGAACAAGAACTCAGTTTTTTATTTGGTGTTCTTGTGTATTATTGGATTGCCCATAAATTCAGGCTAGGGTCCTAAACAGGAATTGGATTTTGCATTGTTTTAGGTAGACCATTCAAATGAGCTCCCAGTGCTCAAGTAGAAAACAAGATTTTTACTTTTGCAGAGCACAGAGTTCATGATGGTACCTTTAATAATCAAAATGATTATAATTTATACAACTAAAATAAGAATCTTTTGCATCTTTGCATTTTTGCATCTTTGTCTTGCGTGAAATTGCTTTTAAAAGTAACTCTTCAAAACAAGGTTTATTATGCAGTATATATTCTTAACATTCTTTGATACAATGCTCAAATTCAGGATTTCCTGTTACTATGCTATCCATTTTGATTATATCCTCATTCATGATACACAGATTACTCTGTGCTGTGACAGCCAGAGTCAAACTAGTCTATGGTTATGTGTTAGAAGCTCACAATGTGTAATTTATAAAGTACATGGATGAAAATGAAGCCTATTAGTTCTACTGATAAATGATGCATTTGAACATGTGAACTGAGATTGAAATCGAGTGACTTCTACAACACAAAAAAAACCCAAGTATTTAATTTTTTTGCCATTTTTCTGTATGTGCTTCCTTAGTTGTGATTCAGATTTTTAATTTATTATACTTTTCTGGGTAAACCAGAATTCACAGCTTATGAATCAACAGAAGATACAGTCTAAGCTAAGTTTCTGGCCATGATCAGAGAAAAGATGTTTGCTACATGCATTTATTTTACAATCCCAAGAACATAATTGATTTTATTTCTACATGTAAATATATATAGACATAAATAGATATAAGGATATTACAAGGCAATATAAATTAGATACCTGAGTCATAATAGGTTTTCAACAAAATTTGATCATCTCTTTCTCCTTTTCTCCTTGGAAATTATGATTGCACTTTCTGGACAACTGAAATACCTTTACTTTTTCATCACAGATGGTAAACTCCTATAAATTACTTCTGATTCTGATGAAGTGGAGTAAACATCAAATTCATTGCTGCCGCAGGATTTTTTTTTATTTCATTCAGATCCAAACAGTCATGTTTGTAGAAGTATCATTCAAACACTGGAGAACTAATCTTAAGTGGGCTTTGGCATGATAAAAATCTTGGAAATAACATTCAAAATTTTGCTTTTGATTGCTCTTGTAAATTTTTCTTTATAGATTATCCAATTTTGTTGTGAAATATGATGATAAATTTTAATTCATATGCCTGAATTTTGCATGCTAACTTCATACTCCTTTGCATTACCCTTATTTTCTCCATATTAACAAAAAGAAAAAGGCACCAAAAAAAAAAAAAAAAGAAAAAGGAAGCAAACTATAACTATTAAACCTTCCCAAGGTTATCGGCCTCTGTCTTTTTCTGCTACTCAACAAAGTACTCATTTTTCTTAGCTTCCTGACAGTATGCCATGATATCCTTCATATCTGCCTGTGCCTTTGCTTTTATTAACAGAAAATACAGCCATAGCTTTAGTGTCATGTGTACTATAAAGACAGGATTTTCAAGAGATTTGACAACTCTCATATTTTCCAAGGTATTCTCAATGTAACACAGAAACCGTTTATTACTGTCAAGTAGTGACTGTCTCTCCAGCTTGAATAATGAAGTCCTCCAGGTCAATATTTTATACAAAGATGCATTTAAGGAATAATTCCTTAGCAGTCTAGCACTAAAACAATGGGTGTCATAGTAAAAATCTGTGTATTATCAATCTTAGATGCCACTATAATCAATCTAGTTCTTTAAGCAATGAAAATAGAACATGTTATTGTGTTAAACCAAGAATTTTCTTTTTCCAAATTGTTTATAAAGGAACATAATAAAGTTATTTATAGAGACCAGCTCTGCTGTGCAAGGTAGAATAAATTTAACCTTCTATATAACAGTGCTTTCAGCTGCAGGAGATTTACATTTGTTGCCTGTAAAACAAATTTTCACAAGGCAGAGCAACATAGTTTTTGAGAATTATGAAGATGCCCAAGCAAATCATTAAGAGTCTCCACTGTTTGACAGTAATTTTCCCCCCCAAAAATTCCAAATATACTACAAATTAAAAAATATCTCATCATCAACTAGTCTGCAAAAAGTTTTTATTTCTATCCCAAAGTGACAGAGTTCTTGACACAAGATCTTTTATTAGGTCATTACCAAAAGTTATGGAATACAAAATATGAGAATAAACTTTCAGACAAATAAATAGAAAATTACCATTGCAATTTTAAGAGTAGATGCTGTAAACAATACCAAGCATAGCTATTTAACCAAAAATACATAAACCTTGCAAACATTTGAAATAATGAATAACCTTTTTCGTATGAGTAATTCTGCAGAATTCAACTACTCAGATACTTAAGCTTTTTTTTTTATCCTACAGGATATAGACATTTTTAATATCAGTTCTTAGTTAAACATGTTTGATATGCTTGGCATGTTTCAGATAACTTTATTTTAGTAACAAAAATATTCTACTATTACAGAACAGAAAACAAAAAAATTTATTACAATCTCTTAGCTTTTTGCTCATATGCGACTTGGAGTTGTTCTCTGTCACCGACAAAGAAAAAACAAAATGTACGATACTTAGTCATCAGATGGATTCCAAGGTCAAAATAAAATTTATAACTCAGCATTGAAGACAACTTTACTGTTTTGGTTTTAATTATATGGGGCAGTGTAGAAAATGTGCCAAAATCAAGCAAGAATTAAAACAGGTTTGAAACCCAAGTACTGGATGAGTCTTACTGAAATTGCATCTAAAAGTATCATTTGCATGCTTTTAAGTCTCAGCTAACTGTAACTTCACAGCATTCTTTGTTGCATGACTCATATTCAGAAGCCAGATTGTCCTTCCTGTGCAGCCTAAAAAGGTTCTTCAATTCTTGTTAAGTTGTAAATAGAACTGAAGGAAAAATGTATACATGGAGAATAGAAAATAAGAACTGTGAATAAAAGTGCAGGTCATTATGTTCTTCTTGAGACAACCACTCCAACTAGACCATTTCTGACCCTAATGTAAAGCTGTTCTAGTATTTCAGAAAACAAAAATTTGTTCTATTTGCTTGTAGCTTTTACTAAACAAAAAAATAGAAACAGACCCATTGCAAACTAAGTAACTCTCAGTTTCTGAGGTTCTTTGTACTGCTTCCTCCACATTTCTTTTAAATCATATTCTTCCCTAAGCACACATTCAGGTAAATATGAGTTTAAACTTTTAGCATCACTAATATTAAATATACCAAAACTACATGTCATAAACTAGCACCCTTCTGTGTCACTATGCAGAGAAGTTGCTATTCCTCCTTTCTTGAGTGAGAAGAAGCGATCACCAACATATGAAACGAAGAAGAAAATTCTTGACGGTAACTTACTTATGGATCTTTAAAGTTACAAACCTAACTAATCTGCCCATTACCTTATTGAATTCACTTATACTTTACAGATGTGCAAATTGATTTGTGGAGCTTGAGGGTCTCACCCAAGAGTACAGAATTAATATGTATCTAATAAGGATTAGATTTCAGGAGCCTCTGTCGATACTCTAATGTTTTTCAAGATCAATAAATTACAGGTTTTCAAGAATAAATGTGAGAGTGAATGAATAAGTTATAGGGAGACATGATCAGAGCCCAGTCTTGATTCACCCCCAAAGCTTGCTCATTCCTACCTAGTACACTTAAAAAACTCTTAATAGTTCAGAACAAATGTATTTTTAAATGTACTTTATTGAGAAAATCAGGTTCTACTGTTGCATGCAGGGTGAGATAAGAAATGAAACAAACACGCAGTTTGCAGAGGTGAAGGGAGAGCACAGCTTTACTGGTGAACATCCGATGATCCGAAGAGAACAATCATAACAATTTCTCCATTTTTATAACTTTCAGAGTGCCCACCCATCGTATTATTTAACTAAAGTCTATCTTACTACTATGTCTTTCAAACATCTAACAGAATAGTCCCTTGTTACTTATCTCCACCCCAGTTCAGCTCCTGGTAGGCTTGGAAGCCTAACTCTATGTTTTGATTTACTACTTTACTTATCTACACAGAAGAATGCAAATATTTCGAACTTAGGTTGTTGTTGGCCTCTAATATTCTAACTTAGACAGCTACTTAACTAAAGTGAATTCCTAAAATCTTAAGCAAGCTCCTAAGGCATCACTACCTTAAACTGTGAAGGAAAACTTTGCAAGTATCCTCCTGCTAATTGACTCTACAATCAATTTAATTTGGAGGCAGAGAGCTTTCATCTCCGTGTTCTGTTTCTGAAGGAATTACCTCTGCAGAAGATTTGCTTACAGAAACTGCACACACAAAAGGGTTTGAAATTAAAAGCAAAGGGACACATACATATTTTGCACATACATAGATGAATACAAACTTATTTTATAGGAAATTCAGATGGTAGCCTTAGTTTAGGTGTAGTCCTTGTACATTTCAAGACAATCAAGTTCACTGAATTCACTGCGAAAGTAAAGGCTGAAAAATAAATACAGAAACAGACTGTATGCTCCCTAATGTAGAAACACACAGACCTTTTCTAAATAACATCAGATCAATTTTTTTTTTTTTCTCACAGCACAACTGTCCTATCAAAGCAGCTCCAAACTCTGCTCTCTGCTTTCCAGAACTTCATTGGTCTCTTTCCCTAGCTACAAGAAATGTTTCCTCAAGGAAGAGATCTTTGGGAGGACATAAACTGTTTTTTAATCTGATGAAATTCGGGAGAATCCCACTGTCCTCATAGCTTGTCTTCCCCCTTGCCATCATTTTCTAATGCTTAAAAATGTTCTATAATATTAAAAATTTATAAAATAGAAAGTTCATAGACAAGTTAGAGCTGACATACTATTTCAGAATCTGGCCTTTATTACATAAAAACTACCAGTGTTTATGTAAAATTATCTAAAATAAAATTTAGTCTGGGCAAATTTTATATTACTGTATTATTTTAAATTACATCTGGTGGTAATTACAAACTAAAGTAAGGGTAGAGGGCATTATCATGTAAGACATTATCATCTCCATAGCCTGAAGATATGTAAAAGCAACTGGTATGTCAGTTTGACTCTTATAAATTCTCTAGCTACCGGTCTTTTCATAAATTTTGTCAAGGCCTACATACACATACAGCCACATACACTGTGGCTCAGATACTATATATTGAATTCAGCATATAATATTTTTTCAGACAAGAAGAAGGGAAAAAAGAGTGCACATTGGATGGAATACTTCATCAGTGGCTTGCAGTGTTCACTTCCAATGAATGTTAGAAAACATTTCTAATATTGTTTATTATATGTAGTCAGGTAAGTGCTGAAGAAAATATCCAAATTAGAACACTGACCCCAAACTCTGAAGCTCAGATCTACACTCTTAAGCTTAGAACAACATTATAATAATTTAAAGACCTTGTATTTTAATATTACATACTACTAGTCTTAAATTGTGAGTGTCTTTGAAACAGGTTGCAGTGGAATTGCAACTTGCCTCAGTCAAGAAGTGCTGCACAAAAATCCAACGAGGAAAACTTAAATGTAATCAATGTAATCAATCTTTTTTTATACCCTTTTTGTTTTTTTTCTTTTTCCTTCTGTCAGGAGTCAATGTGATTTTGGAGATTTTTACATAATAGCAAGATTTTCAATGACCATCTTACTGATGAACTATACCTCACTTCTTACGAAATTGTCATTTGTAGGATCAGGGAATGCCTGAGTGCTGAGATTCTCTTCGCTGCCCAGTTTGGATTAATTGAATCCCCAACACACTTCCCATTCCAGCATTGCTGGTACTGGACAGCAGCCTCATCTCTTGCCAAGAAATAGCCAGAACTGGGAAAGAGATCTTCTTCTACTTGGCTTTTTAATGACTTATTCTATCTGAGCACTCAAAATGTTCCAAGAAGTCTTGGTTAAGTACTGTGTTAGTATATTCTTTGACTGTTTGCCAGAATTNAAATAAATATATAAATATATATCAAACATTAGTTTTTTAAAAAATCAATGTACTCTTTCAAAGCTCTAAGAGCTGAACACAGGCAAAACTCATAGATAGAATTTTCAGTATTTCTTATGATTTCCAGCTTTTCCAATTAACAATTTAGCAAATTTTACATAGGAAATAAATTATTTAACTGAAAGTATTATAGCAATTGGAAGTATTATAAAAATCTAATTAAATGCAATTAACAAACATTATTCATTATCCAAAAATGTTTTTCTTTAAGAATAATCTACATAAAGGCTTTTTTTTTTTTTTTTTATTGAACTGTTTTGGTGATAGATAGAGTAGCTATTTCAAAGTAAAAATAAATAAGGGACTATGCCACACTTTTCTTAGCATCCCACATAATAAGTAGCTTTTATTGAGGATTGGCTTCCTTACAAACCTGGCTATCACACATTAGACTGCATTTTCAAGAGTATGCGTAGAAACAACTGGAAACATGCTTGACCACTTGTGTTACAACATGTGTTCTTCCATTCACAGATGTAACTGCAGCTGGAGAAGTTATAAAGCAGCAGTTCTTTTATTTTGAGTTACCTGATGCTTACAAAATAACCAGTTTTCAGCTTTTAATAAAATTTTATTTTACCTAAACTATTCAGGCTGAAATTCTGCATGATTTTCATTGCTTTAAGACACCTTTCAAGGCATTTGGAAGAATTCATTTCCTTTCAGCCATCAGGGAAAAGCTGGTGGTTTTACTAGTGACAGTGATGTTTTCAAAATATTTTTAAGGCATTTTATAATTTGTTTTGGAACAAAAGTGTCGTGGTTTTACCACGATTTTGGACAAGAGATTCCGAGAGAAGCCACAGACACCCCCAAAACAANTGTGTGTGTGTGTGTGTGTGTGTGTGTGTGTGTGTATGCATATATTCAGAAGAGACAAAAGGAAGACGTGAAACTTTACGGACACTACTTTTCTGTTTTAAATCTATTCAACAAATTTCCTCACATTTGACATTAAAAATAAAAATTAAAAAAAAATTTAAAAAAGAATAGTTTTAAGCAGGAAACTGTAAGGCAAATATGCATAATGGACTTGTANCGCTGAGATGGCCCTTCCGCTAATGGCGGCTGCTGTTTGGCCATCACGTGGCCGCCGACGCCGGGTTGGTGGTGCTGCTGGGCTGTCGCTGCTGCTGGTGCTGCTGTCACGCACCGCTGGTGCAGCCTCAGCATCGGTGCGGGCTACTGACGTGTCCCCGCCGCTGGCCACGAGGTCAGTCTGCATGCTCGACAAACTGGCGGCGTCCAGCCAGAATCGCTGCGTTACGGCACCACTGCCTGTGCCGCTCCCGCCGGCCATGCCGAGCGGCACTGGGACGAGCCACGCCGCTGCTTCCGGGTCTGGTACCAGCTCCACGCAGGGCCCCGCCCGGCACCGCTTCCCTTGGCCCGCGGAGAAGGGTGGAGCGAGTGCCCGCGCACAAGCGCCGGCCCCAGGGATGAGCCCCAAGAACCGGCACCCAGCGGCTCCTCTCTGCGCCGCCCTGCGCTCCGGCCCTGCTTGCCCCTGGGAAGTGGACACCCAGGGACGGAGGGAGGCAGAGGCAGGAGGAACCGCAACGACGGCCAGGCAACCCCGGCAGCTGGCCCCTCCCACACTGTCGCGGCCAAGGAGCCGGCACTGCCCCTGCCACGCCCCTGCCCCGCTGTCGGGGGAAGGGGGGGGCCTCCGTTGGCTGCGCCGTGGCTGTCACCAGGTCTGGCACCGCTGGGCCGAGGTGTGCCGGGCAGTGCCGAGCCCCAAGGGCAGCCACACTGCCCCGCGCGGCACAGCAGGGGAAAGGGACCACCCCCGCCTGCCGGACCCCACACGGTGGGAAAAAAAGGCACATTTTATTTCACTTTCGTTTTCACCCAACGACAAAAGGCTATGTGTTTATATAGGAATTAGTCCCAAGGGGAATTGTTTTGGGGCTTAAGTTCTTTAAAACCTATTTACATTTGACAAATCTAAGTTGCTATTTCCATACATAGAATGCAAACTTGTACCTAATAATATTAACTATTCCTCCCTTATGTGGGAAATATATATATATATAGAATATATATATTCACTATAAGGCACCAGTGAGCCTTACAGAGAGCATACAGCTCTCAGTCCTCTTCAGAAATGCATAAATGCACCTAGTATATGCACTGCTGGGTCATATAGGAACCTGAATATCCTATGGAAGGCTCTTCAGAACTTCATCGCAATAACTCAGATATTCATACTCAAATCATTAAATGAGAGACATCCTGAACATCTAGTTGAGGAGAGAATTGAGTACATGCACAAGCATGTTGCAGGCAAGTATTCTCATCACTTGTTTTTTATGAAAAGAACAATAGCTGCCTGCGTCATATAAAAGAAAAAATATTTATAACTTCCCTTTGTGAAGAGACTTGGTCTGTGCAATGCCAGTACTAATGTTTGTTGGATCAAGAGTTGTGTCGGAAAACCCACAAAGGGAGAGCAGCATCTTCTATCTTAGTCAAGTTAATGCACTACCCCTATCCAAAGCAGGACATCAGAGCCTAGAACTGCACCCTGCAGGTGGTTAATTGGGTTTAATGAATATTAGGGTAGAATACTACTCATGAGATTTCAGGTAGCATTGCTTGACCATGCTCCAATACCTTTGCCATGTCTTTAACAATGCTTGACTTAATGTCTATAGACATTAGAAATAGACATATTTCTGACCACGCTGCAATAATTTTGTTCTCTGGCTGATTTTTCCTTATGCTTTATTCACTTTGCTCTTACTACAATTTGCATTGCTAAGTTAACAGGCTGACAGGCATGTCTCCACCTGACTTACAGCAGCATCATTTTGAAAGGCATTGCAAATGTGGAACGGGTTTCTGAGACTAAGTACACTTCACTTCTGTTCTTTGCTTGCTGTACCAGATAGCACTAAAGATGCCTCTTCGGCGTTAAAATTGTCCATTCCCACTTCATAAAGTAGCCTTTCACTTAGAAAAACCTGTCATCACTCAGATTAGATTATGTTTCTGAGCGTTGCAGGACTTTACTCAAGTACTGCTACAGCACAGGAATAGGCTGTCTTTGTATTTGTCAGTCAGTAAATGGAATATGAAGTATATCTACAATGTTTAAAAAATGAGAACTAGGTTTAAATATCTAAAAGGACAGAAGTAAACTATAGCATTTACATCTGTATTTATATGAAATGTAAGAAGCTGTTTTAATTATTATATTCCATTTAGCTATAATAATTAAAACATTTGCATGACCTAATCCTGGGATTCATTTTAAACCTAAATCTCTCCCAGGTTTCAGTTTCCCCTGCTGGAGGAAATGCACAGGTTTATGCTTCCACCTGGCCTTTGAACTTGTATTCGGAGTCAGATAAAGGATACCTTCTCATTGCCTATAATAAATAACTAGATCAGAAGTCCAGTTTCAACATGAAGTTTAAACTTCAGGAAAGCTATTTTTAAACTACTTCTTGAAAGAGCTGTTTGCTCTCTCTTATTACCAATTGTCTTCATACATTACCTAACTGTAAACAGAATTTTAAAGTTACTGGAGAGGAAATGTTCCTTACCATATACTGGCACAGTACAGGGTCTAACTGCATTTAACTTTGTACCTGTTTATACATATTACTAAGCACATAAAATACAGCAGTGCACACAGCTCTTTGCTTGCTCTTGAGAGAGATTAGACAGCACAATATATTTTTGAATGACTGAAGGCTTATAGTTAATAATCAATTAAAAACATATAGGAAGTCTTAATATAGCCTGCAAACAGACACTGATACATCTCTAAAAGTGGAGTCACCTAAATATTGCATTCTTCTCCGAGATAATATTGTCTCTGTGATATCCATTTTTTTTAAACAGCTGAAATTCAGAAGATTACAGGCAAGTTTTATCTTCCCAGACTTTCTAAATCCCCCTTCCCCTCTTTTCTTTCTTGTGCTTTTCCTATCAAAAAGATATACATCTCTCTGTTTTGTATGAAACTTCATCTATTACTGTTTTTGGTTAATTCAAATAATTAATGATGATTGATTTATTATAGTTTTATGGTTAGTAATAAGGGGCATTTAAGTGAGTAGGGAACATCAATGAATCAGCTCCACAAAACTTCCAGAAGCTTTTTAATTTATGTTCAGATAAACTAATGGAAAAAAGAAAGAATAAAATGGAGTGTGAAAAGAAGAACTACTTACCATAATACTTTCTGTGGTTATATTAAGTCATTGCAGCAAGAAGTGGAAATGGAGAGTCACCATACTTGTAGTGTGACAGAAGAAAATGGCAGATTATATCCTTGTTTGATTAGTTTATGTTTTACAACTACAGCCTTTGTCCCAAAGACAAATTCACAAGTACAAAGCACTGTTGTCCCTAATGAATTAAAGCATATTTTTATATAATTTTGTAGTGCAGATTCTTGTGCAAATTATGTAAAACACAGTTCTAAACTTGATTGCCTTCTTAATTTCCATCTTTTATTAAGAAGGAATCATGAAAACAGTTAAGACTGAACTCAATTTAAATATAGCAGATATCTGAGTTGGTGTTATATGACTAAGCAGGTTGCATAGAGGATTTGTAATATTTATGAAGTAGCAGCAAATATATTATTGTACATGAAAACATAAAGAAATAAAAGCTTCAGTTGACCCATATAGTAAGCAGATCATTAGGAGTTAACAGCTGTAGGCTAGGTCCAATTCAGTATTAGATTCACACATCCTAGCTTTTTCTTTTTTCAGAATCAATATCTGCAAATAATAAATGAGATCCCAAAGGGTTGAGTTAAGCTCCAACTGCCATAGAGTAACTCTGCAATTGGTCATTGACTCAATAACGCAGGTGAGCTTCACACTGTAGAACATCTTTAGCACACTATAATAGAAAATTAATAGCATTCAATTCAGCAGCAGGGTTACCCTAAGGATTACATAATAGCTTGGGTTAGAACAATCATCTAGATCCAAGAAGTATAAAATGTCGTAAAACTGGAAAGAGAGAGAATAGCTCCTACATTAGGCATAATATGTGTAGTGTACACTAACTTTTTTAAAACACATTAAACAACAAAGATCTACATTATAAAAGTGTACAGCTGAAAATACTGCAAACAAACCGCAGTGCAGTGGTGTCCATGGGAAATATGAACTCATATACCACTGTACTGTTAACTATAATATAACCATACAGAATTCAGTTTACAATTGTATTATAGAAGGTTTCACATTAGATTTTGTAACACTATAATAAAAAGTGTAAAACTAACATGTGTAAGGTACTAATAACTATAATAACAACAACAACAAATTATTGTTATTAGTATTATCATCGTCATCATCATCATTATCATCGTTATCATTATAATTTAATCATCATCATCATCATCATCATCATCATCATCATCATCATCATCCTTTAGGCTTTACTGGATGGCAGATAAAATAAGCATTCTTTACAGACTGTATAGATTCTTTTATGCTTTATACTATTTAGTACTTTGTAATCTGCTATATTGAGTGAATATATACTCAGTAACCAACATATGTGCATGAAAAGTTACATAAGACTATTTTCAAACAAAATAATATATGGTACTAATCCAACAGCATTAAGGACTAATAAGTGCCTGGAGACATAAACAGCATTCTCACAAAGGTAAAGAAATATCAGAAAACTTATACACTGAACAGCACAAATGCCTATCTACCTGAAAGAAACAGTACACTGCATAGCATGTAATATAATATTAATTATTTATTTGACCACTTTTCAGTACCAGAGATCATTTTGTACAGTTAAGCGCCCAGACACAAAATTGAAAGAGATTTAATTTCTTTATCTGTGCTGCACTTGAGGACAGGTAGACACTACAGGCACTATTCCTAAGCATTAAAATCCAGGTTTTACTGTGGAATTAAATTCAAAAGGGAAAACGTTTTCCACAAAATTAAAAAAAAAAAAACAAACACAAAAAACCAACATAAACCTCCCAGCTTTTCCAAAGCTAAGAGTTTAATTCAATTCATTTACTAGATAAAATACTGACTTAAGCCTTTCTCAGTCCGATGTTGAACTACAAAATATTTTCACTACAGGATGATGACTGTCCCTTTTCCAACTATAAATTGTATATTTTCATTTAATCTCTCAAACTTCCTGCATTGGTCTCTGCTGCTCCAAATTTAAATAAGACTGTACACACATATCACAGTCAGTATAAGATTGAGACTTACCCACAGGCTACCACCATCCCATACATCGCCACAGAAAAGAAGCAGCTTTAGGCATTCCCCACAGGCTACTTGTCTTACTTTTCAGAGGAGTAATGTCCTCACCCAGTTTGGCACCAGCTGTAGGAATAAAAGATTATCGTGGAGAATAAAATCCTCTGCTGTTCCAGTGCCTTCCCTGTGGCTCTTTTTCATAGTGACTTGTGCCATACTCAAAATGGCACCTCTCTTTAAACGCAGAGGGGTCCAGGCTTTATATACCAGGCATGGGAATGTGGGTATTCCACAAAACACGAGTTCCTTATCATGTGCTTATTAGCTTGTCCAATCTAAGGCAATCACTTCAGTCCCAGGGTTGAAAGACACAAGACGCAGGGAAAAAGGAAAACAAAAGCCAAAGAAGGATCAATACTACACTGTGAAACAAGAAGTGTAGGCTATTTACTTTTCATTGATCTGATGATGCAGGAGAAACACCTCAGATCAGCATTAAATTAAGAGAATACATCATCTGTGTTTTTTCACCTACAAACCTTCAAATTCATATCAGGATGTTTAACATGTCTGCAAAAATGTGTGTTCTCTACATATCTTTTAAGGCACAGAACTTACTGACACAAATGAAGGATAGAGATTGATATTTCCTGTTGCCTCTCTGAGGTGTGATGACCTGTTTCAGGAAAGGCACGG
>VYZS01078776.1:19607-33405 GCA_013400695.1 Neodrepanis coruscans | reverse complement strand
GGTTACCTTGCAGCTATTCCCCAGGGGCCGAAGACCACATCTTCTCCTTTTTCAGCCTTAAATCCATCCTTGGGCTAAGGGAGGGAGGGGGTTGTGCGCGGTTTTTATAATTTTCTTGAGTTATTCCCTCAGTCAAAACCGGGCAGAGACTCGCGGCTAAGGGGATCTTCAGACCACGTGCTCCCTTCTAATTACCCCGGAGTCTCCCAGGGGGGCCCAGAGAGAGAGAGACAAGCACTACCTCCAGAGCGTCCTCACCTCAAACGCGGGCCCTGGAAAATTTAATTTGTTTGTCTGTTTTGCACTTTATTTGTCGGGTTTTTGTGTTTGCGCAAAATAAACTGTGATATTTGTGTGTTTTCTTCATTTTGAGGTGTGTTTGTGACTTCTCTCAGAGTCTCTGGTCCAAAATCGCTGAATTTGTGGTAAAACCACCACAACATGTAACTTAAGAAAAAATACAGTATGTCTTTTTATCTGGAAAACTGAGGATTATACTAAAAAAAAAAGCTGTAAATTAAATGCTAGTCATAATAAAAGGTTAAGAAAAAAGCTTAAGATAGATTTTTAAAGCAGGCAAGTTCTTTAATCTTAAAGGAACATTTTCATAAAATATTGATTGAAAGCTAAAAAGTAAACAGAACAAAAATTAGGTTTTGTGTATGTGCTTTATCCAACTACAAGGAATAGTAATTAAATATATAATGACAGCAGCATAAAGGGAAGAGGCTGTATTAAAAAAAACAACAAACAACTGTGTTTCTTACTTAACTGAAAATAGAACTAAACAACCTGCTAACAATACCAAATTTAACCATATGCCAGAGTATAAAACACTACTGTTTATGTAGGGCTGCCTTCACTCCTTTGTCCAGCTAGAGACGACAGTTAAGTCATGGTTTTTTAACTGAATTAATCACAGCAGGGAGCAGGCTCTCCCAGGCTGCTCCGAGGATGATCCTTGCATTCCTGCCCTGTTGGAGGCTGGAGTGAACACTAGAAGAGGCCACAGAGCTATGGCTGATGGTGCTACCGCAGATAAGGCTTCACCACGCCTCAGATGGCAAAATGGGTGCTGTGGCTGGAGCCAGGGGCAGGGGGACAGCCTGAGCACAGGTGTTCTCATGGAAGGCCACCCATAGGAGCAGGGACTGAGACTATCTCCCTGCACGTGGTGGTGCTACAGAAGACAGCAAAGCCACATCAGTCTGCAAGACTCTATTGGTCTTTGAATCTTCTCTACTCTCCCTAGAGGACTCCTCAGTTTATTTTTATTTTTCAGCCTTCCTTGAATCTCTTTCATTTCCTCTCCTCTCCTCCTTAATTATGCAGCACTGCATTATATAATTTTAGACAGAACTATGTGAATATTTTTAATGGCATCAAGTCCTTTAAAACTGATTCCCAGAGAAAATACAGCTTATACACCTGTAGTGCACCACAGCGCAATGCAGTCAGCTTTCTCACAGTTTGCTTCCCAAACTCCCTTCCCCCTCACCCAAAGACTTTCACTCACCCCTTTTCAGACCACTAAGCAACCACTGTCAATCACCCTTCACGCCCCATCCCACCACTTTCGCTCTCAGTCATTTGCCCACTGCCTGTGATTCTGTAAGGATGCACCTCACCAAACCATTACAGACACCCACCTCTTCTTACTCACCTCCTGAACCCTTTCAAGCGGGCAGGGATATTCAGGGAGCTCAGCTAGAGCTCTCAACACTGTGGTAAATGCAGAAAATTCAGAGAGAGAGAAAGGAGACAACCAAGTGATATGGGCATTAGGTGGGAAATTCCTCCATCAGAAGTTTTAGCAGGTATGACTATCCTGAAGGAGTTTGGAGAGTGCAGGAAACTCATCTGCTTGAAGCACTTCTGGAATGCAACAACTACACCCAGAGGCAGGTCCCCTTAGGTTCAGTAAATATGATTGAGAAAAGAAAGAAACTCTCCCAGGTGATTCAGAGAAGCAGCCACCTAATGTGGCTATTCCGACATTGCCCTCAGAAAAAACTTCTCTCTTACTCTGTTGAGCATATAGGGAAAGTCCTTGCCTACCAACCTGAACCAGAACCCCTCATTTAATCTCTGTATCCGAATGCATCACCTGTGGATGGTGGTAACAAAATGCTTGTGTGGGGCACGTGAAGGAGTACTCCTCGAAGGTGAGTGCTAAAGCAGCTGTGAAGGATCACCCACAGTGGGAAATGACAAGTGGCTCTGCATGTGTGGAGAGTTGGGAAGTCCCCAGAAAGAGGTTGTCCATGCTTCCTGAGATCAAGCACAGATAGTCTTCTCTCTGTTTCTCTTGTAAAAACAGTCATGGTATTTCCCTTTGGGAATTGTGGCAGGTCAATTTTTAGCTGTGTTTATCTTAAGTGGTTTTATATTCTTGCATTAGTTTGCTGTAGTAAAAAAACCCTGCCATTTGCATATCTCCTCAGTTTTTAAGTGGAAAATGATATAAAGAAGAAATTTCCCAACAGCTCTTCAACCTGAACATTGCTTATCTTTTCTTTCAGCCTACTGTTGAACGAAGTATCATTTTGAGCTAAGGGAGGTACTATTTGACAGAACAATATATAACTTTCAAATCTGTCAAGTTAGAGTAGCTGAAAGGTACTACATTCAGATCTATTCTCTTACAGAAGTATTCTGAAGAATCCACAGTTACTTTCCTCTGTAAATAAATATAAAAGCTAAATATTGGACATATACATATATGCATATATATATTACATATATGTATAATATAGAACAATACATGTGCATGTATGTATAATGCTGAATGGTCTGAACAACTAAGTGAAAAACCAAAACCTACGTAAAGGCCTATGTAATAAAATCAAAACCTATGTAAATTAGTATTCTGTTACTGTTTTCCCAGCTAATGACCATCCTCTAAAATAGTCTGGTTCATTAGTAGAGTCTACCATTGAGTGATTACAGATGCAATGTATCCATCTTAGACACTGTAAAGGCTGAGTGCTAGAGCCTGCACTTTGCATAGGCACCGGTTTCATCCACACCCTTTAGGTCAGTAGAAAGAGTTCCCATGTTTTCATTCGACTTGGATCAGATCCTTGATATCCTAAACCAAACCTTCCCATAGTTCAAAGAAAGAACGTCCCAACTGAAAAAATGACCCCAGCGCTCTGCTTGTTGTTTTACCAGGGGTACTAGGGTAGTATGTTCTCAAAGACCAGGCAAACCCTGGAAGAGAGCGGTCTGGACCGTGCACTGAGGGTTTCAATTACAAGGTTCATTTAACCCAGAAAGCCTGCTGCTGCAGAAGGCTGCATATGTTTTGTTACTCTTCCTTGGTTCTTCCTATCTTGACAGACATCACAGGGATACTGTGCATAATAAGGTTTTATTCGAGCTTTCCGCTTGGGACTGTGACCTGACCCCAGACCACTGAAGAGCCAATCTCATCCCAGCTAGGAGATGCCTGTGTGAGATAGAGTTCTTGTCCTTCACAAATACTTCTTAGTCCTGTCTACTGCAAATTAAATCTTCTTATTGTGATGCAAAGAATGATAGCAGCATTTTCTATGTCCACACATTGCCTAAACTGATAAAATGCTCAGTATATATTAAGAATATAAGTGTACTCAGTCCATTCACAACACACAATAAGTGCATAATTCAATTAACTAATGCAATTCATATTTCATTAGGACAGAAGCTGTTTGTGACCTTAAATGGACAACAATTTTATGATGGTATTGCAGAATTTTAATTAGATAGGAAAATAACAAAGACAAATGAAACAGAGGGAAAACGCGCTGCCTGGCAGAATTGTTCCAAAGAACTTAAAACAAAAGATTCAGTTGTTCTGCTAAGTTCTTCTCTTCGTTCCCCCTTACTAATGATGCAGAGAACAAAACATTATTGCCTTTCTTTGCCTCTGATAAACCATTTGTAGAGCAGGATATCTCAGCATTTGTAGTAAGAACCTGCAATAGTTCTCAAAGGCACAGGGAAGAGAAGCCTGAGGACCTGGTTTAGGTTTTGTTTATGGGTACCTAAATGAAGAACAGCACTTCCAAAAAGAATAATTTTTATATTACTTTTTCAAAGGCACAAATAGTGGGCCCTAAAATCGTGTGTGCAGAAAAGTGGCAACCAACCAACAACAGACATGATTAATTTATTGTTAGTAATATTAGGACAAAATAACACACAAAATCACAGAACACAAAGGACTGTGATTAAAGCAGAGAAGGATTCCAATGTTAAGCTGTTATTGCTGTAATATTTCTTTTTGAGATACTCTTAAGAAAATGAGAAGAGATTAACAAGGTTAGTTATTACGTTCCTGTAGCGATTTCATCCTTAATCCAAAGTATTACCATGTATGCTGACCCTTATGTGAGAAAAACAGCTCCCTATAGTCTGTAATTCAGTTTCATTATTTTACTATATATTGACAAAACTGTGTCTTGTCTTACAAAAACATGAAAGGATAAGATCCTTCAGTTTTTAGATAGTACATTTAAAGCAACAGCAGAAGGGTGAAACTACCAGATCAGAGTTCATGGTCTGCAGAACAGATTCCACCCCCAGTTCCCTCTCAGAATATGACTTATGTTTTGAAGATAAAATCAGTAAATAAATTTTGTACAAAGCTGGCCAGATTTTGTATTAAAGGCAAGATGCTCTATAGGAAGCATTTGGATGTGTGGCAAGATGTGTCTGTTTAATCAGGATATTTGTTGATCTGGGTCAGTAACAAGGTGGTTATTTGTCCCTGGCCAGTGGGTGACAATGGCAGTAAATGGCTTAGGATTGATTTTGATAAACATGTCCAGATGGGTATGATTTAAATCAGTAAATATATTGCTCTGTATAAAGAGATATTTTAAAATTAATTTTAAACCAATGTTTCCATCTACGAGTCACTAGATCCTACATATACACTCTTAAAATAACATTTGAACCAGGAGAATAATCAGTAACAAGAGAAAATAGCTTTGCCTTCGCTGATCGCAACACCTCTGATGTTTTTCTTCTTCATAATATATTAGATCAAAACCCTGTTGTCTGTATATTAATATTACTTAGTGCTTTTCTCAAACTTACTGTGATCTGGAGCTAATTTTACTGGAACAGATGAAGTTAATTTATTGTCAGTCTTGTCAAATAAGTTTTTAATGCAATGAGAGTATCATAACAGTACAGCTGCTAATCAAGAGAGACCATAAAAAGGGAGTTTCCAGAACTCACTGATATTAGCTACTCACCCATACATTCCCTTCCTCTCAAGTTTCAAGATGAGATTATTATAAAAAACAGGCTGATTTGTAAAAAGAAAAAGAAACTGTCTGTACAAATCTGCAAATAAACCAGCTTGGGGGAATTCCCACGTCTGTGTCTGACCTCCATGATCAAAATAAGGCATCCTTAACCCGACAGAAGATTCTGTTGTTTTTTAGAACTTAACTCTTCATCCAGTGGGGTATCTGACTGTCGCAGCTCATGCTTCAGGAAAGCTGTGCTTTAACTGTGGTCGGCCCAGCCGGTGCCAGACCCCTTGCAGGACAGACGGTGACTGCTCAGAAACGAGCAGTGCTGTGCGAACCAGAGCCGTGGCCATCCCTGCTCACAGCAGCAGCGTCTTGCCTGGCCTTGAGCACAGTGCTCAGTCTCCACACCAGGCTATTTATCTGTAATGAGTACAGTCAATTGTCCAGCCAAATTGCTTTGTACGGCTTCCTTTTTATACTTCTTCCTGTTAAGTTTTTGGCTTGGCTGATGGAGGACAGAAAGGAAATGCATCCCAGCAAAACTGCCTCTCTTGGATTTGCAGGGGCCTTGTTTCAGTCTGCTTGCTGGCCTTGGGCTGACTGTGCCCTGATTGTTTGGGTTTTTTTTCCTTTTTTTCCACTTAAATTTATAAATTTGATGCCAGATTTTTTCTTTCTCTTACAGTACCGCAAAACTGGAATCACTCCACAGCCATGCTGAGATCTCCTCTGCACTGCCAGAGATGCCACCAACAGGTTTTAGATAGGAGGAAGCTGAGGCTAAAGATCAGAGAATATATTTTGCCCTACATTGTTCTTGAGGACTATTTCTGGCACACAGGAAGGTCTCACAAAATCACCATCAAACTTATTTTAGCTCATTCTATACGTGAATTGAAGTACACCAGAGGTGTGTGTCAAGCCTTGGAGAACTGATGGTAAATTTCACTCCCTGGTTAGACATAGAAATAAATGTATGACACTCTAGGGGCTGCCTGGAAGTGCTTTCTTATAAACAGTGCGGTAAACAGTCTTCAAAAGATACATGAGAATATTAACAGGAATGGATCCAAATATTGTACTCTAAAATGAACACTTTGATAATCATAACAATGTGGTTTGAAAAGCATCACTCTAAAAGGTCAGCTATACCACCCTCTGACTGCACATTGAAAGCATAGCGGATATATTGAGTCATACATATTGTTCATTGTCATTTGCATTTGGTGAAATCCCTGCATTTTACCCAATTTAGTAAGCAAGCACCGCCTTGGACTCCCTTGGCAATATCTCTAAATGCAGTTACTCTTTGTTGGGCTAAAACATCTTGTCCCATCCCGCACCAGTAAATCACTCTTCGGTCTTTTGATCAATGTATGCCTTTTCAAGACTGTGAGTCATTTTAAATTAATGGAAAAAGAGGGAGTGACATACGAGAGCAATGTGGGTATTTTGAGCTGCACCTCTGGGATAATTTTGTATGTGTTGTTCCGAACAAAACAACCGTCTGTATCAGTTTGCAGACAGACACTAGTGCATCAAAAGATCTAACTTTGTATCTGTGTGGATAAAAACCAGCTTAATTCTTCAAGCACCACGTAGCATCTTTGGGCAATATGTCATGAAAAGGCATCCGATCCTTTTTTAAAAATTGTCCTTGGGATCTGGCCTCATGGTCTTTCCTCATATTTTATGCTGGTAGGGACTATTTGACTTCCCAATAGTCATAACAGTGATGTTTCCAACTAGAATACGGCGGAAGCTGTCCTCACCCTTCCGGGGGCTACACCTGAAGAGTAAGCAAATTTTGTGGGTGTTTAAGCCTTTTTTAATTTTCTATGAGCAATGTAAAAATGACTCATTCGTGCTTTGGCTGGAATACACAGTTGGTAAACACTAGTGGGGAGCAATCATATTTCTACATTTGTAAACATAAACAATCCATCTGAGTCAATCCAACTCTTCACTCCTGTTACTGGTGTGAGTTTTCTGTGGCAAGGCCACCAAGAACTCTCCAGCAACAAGGAGACCAAGAGGAGGTGGAGGATAAGAACAGAGGCATCTTCCCATCACAGCAATGATAGAAGCTTTAAAACACTTTTAAACAAGCAAACAAACAAACAAGCAAACAAAATCCCCCTCACAAATATGCATGGATACACAAAGGAACATGGAGCCTAATCCAAAGACCACCGAAGGCAAAGGAAAATTCCAGTCATGGATGTTCTGAATGGCATTCTGCAGTGAGGACAGTCAAATCACAGAGACCACTGTAAAACTAGATGATTTGCTGACTGAAGGAGTATTTAGACTGATTGTGTAAAAGCACATATATACTGTGCAGAAACTGCTCAGGAAAGAAGTCACCTCAAAGTGCATTTATAAAACATAACACTTTTATAGCACCTTCAAAATCATAAAGTTGCTAATATGGATTTTTGTTAGTATTCAATGAATACTCTCCATCCAAGAAGGTGTGCAAGTCATATGCCTTTACTTCTCCATGATATGGACAAAAGACCAATGCTCAGAAGGTTTCATGTGGACCCCTAATGCAACCCTAAAAGGAATTCAGATGGAAAATCTGGAACCCACTAACTTGCTCTCTCTCTCCATCAGCCACCAAAAGGAGCACACAGGAGTCCTACTGGTGCAAAATGCTGCATGTCATTTGTGCACCTTCCTGTTTTCCTATTCTTGTTGGACTGGGCTGCCATGCCCAGTACTCTGGCCCCAGCAGTTATTTCCCCACTAACTTCCCAGTCCCCACTGAGGATCTCACGCAGCTCCATGTTGCTCCCCTGCTGCTGTGCCATGCAAAGTTTCTATAAGCTTCAGTACATCCCTCCAGTGACGCCTGTTCAGAGTTAATGCTCATAAGTAATAGTGTGTAAAAGTCAATTACATTCATATTCATAGTGCCTGCTACTTAAAATGTTAATGATGAGGAAACTTGCCCTGCAGGAATGAGGATGGGGGAAATTTTTATTAGCCCCACATGGGCTTTTATCTGTTTTAAATGTTACATTGTCCCAAGGAAAGAAGTGCCATTGTTAACAGCATTGAAGGCAGTCAGCTGCACTCAATTTAAAATTAAAAGGGCAAGAAAAAATAAATGAAAATAAAAAAAAAAGGTTTTGCCTGATGCACTGTAGTATGGCAGGCTATGGTAACTTGCCTCAGAAACTTTTTATTGAATCCAGCCTTTCAGTACAAAAGAATTCATTAACCACTTCAGGATGTAAAGTCTGCTAAAGACATTATACTCATTGGCCAGTGTGAGGCTGTTTCTATATACTATGAGCATTGCCCTCAGTAATCAGTACTGAGTTCAAGGTTACACCTACAAGCCAATGTTACCCAGTCATGTACACAATGGTATGTCCATGGTTCCAGCCTGAGATTACTCCTCATCTCTGCCCACGATAGCACTGCTGAAGTAGGGTCTGTCAGAGCTCAGCTCAGGAAAAAGTATAGGCTGGGAGTGTTAAGTACGAAACTCATGTTTAAATCAGCTGGTTTTTGGGCTCCTGGGGGCTGAGCTTCCTCCACTCTTTGCACAAGGACTACCAGTGGTACAAGAGATCCCTTCTCATGCTTTCCCCAGCACATTGCCTGTGCCAAACATGCAGAGCATGGATGGCACAGAAACCACTGTGCCAACCACCAGCCCAATGCCGTATGGCTGGGTACACCTTCCCTTGGGACAGTGCAGGATCTGCTCTAATAAAGTTATCCCAGTGTAAAAACTAGCAGAACCATATGTCTTCTGCATGAAAAATAATGCTACATGAATGTAATCTCTGTTATTGGGGGAACGCTACCTTTGAGAATGTTCTTTTATAGGGCTTAAAAAGGTTGGGGCAAGAGAAGCCAGTATGACTCTGGAAACTGCTAGAATCTTCACATCAGTTTAAGATTTCCATTCACGGTTATCCAGCATGCACTTCACTGCCACATGCAATGCTGAAGAGATGCACTAGTGGATGTTTGTTATATTTATTGAACAGGTGGCCCTAACTGGCTAAATTACACTCACTGCCTTCCATTCATCATGCCGCCTAAATGAACAGAGAGGCTGGCGCATGTCAAACAACCAGCCAGAAGAAACAAAAGAGAAGCCAGGTCCAGTGTCACCCGGCTTGAATCAGCCCACCTTTCACGTGGCTGTATCCGTTCAGCTTCCCTGCAATCCCTGTGTGAATGAGCCACAGCCACTGCAGAGCAAACAGATAAGAGTCTGAAGGAAGTAATCAATATATTTAGATAAGGTGTAACATGAATACGTAGCAACCTGCCCCTTTTTCCATGCTCAGATAAAGAGAAGAGGAAAATAAAAATCCCTGTATTAGCTGCTTCAGGCTGAATTATTCTTTGATACTATGGTTAATTGACACCACTGTAACCATGGAGTTAGCCTAAGTTCAGGATAACACAGCGGTTTTATTAAGAAACCCAAGCACAGAAATACAGTTGGAAAGTCCTAGTTCTCCTCAGCAAATTAATCTTTTGAACTCAACTCAGCCACCTGCACCTTCGTGTTCACTGTTTTTACAGAGAAGATGTTGGAAGTGTAAAAATAATTCAAAATATGTTAGTCATGCTTGAAATGGTCAAATGAAGATTAGAGAAAAGCTGCAAAAAACCCCAACAGCTTAAAAGAATGTGAAGTGACATTAAAGGGTATGTAAATATTTATCTGTAATTTTATAGCAGTATGCTGTATACTGTACTTTTTTTGCTCACACACTGATTTCAGTGCTCATTAACTGGAATTTCTTCCACTCTGAAAAGGACCTTTATGGGATTGAGAAAAGAAAAACTAGGACATCACTGAATATGAACTAGCTTTTGAGACAAGAGCCACTTACGTGACCAAGACTGTACTCAACTGCCTTTACTATTTTCTTGCAGAGAAGCAGCTGAGCAGTTTTAAATTATGGAATAAAAGAGTCTGTTTATAGAACAAACTGGAAATGAGACTCTACCTGCAGAGGCTGAGCACACAGCAGAAATCTTCCTCTGGCTTCACTTTATTTTGAGTTTATGACAAACTAAAGAAGGTATAGCTCATCTTTTTCTTCTCTAAACTATATATAAATAAATATATGTAGACACACACACAACAGAAAGAGCAAGTCTCTCTGAACGAAACCCCCTCTATCTTTAGCTGAAAATTTTTCTGTTGTGTCAAATTCAGAATACATTGCAAACCCAAAATCTAGAGTATTTTGAGATCTGTTTAGTTTTCAGGGTTTTTTCCCCCATATACATAAAACTAAGACTAAGAATCTCTTACCCTTCTTTGACTATACGTTCGTAAGACAAAGTGTTTGGCATAGGAAGTTCACCAATTACACAGACTGTTGCTAATCAAATTTTACAGAAAAAGTTATTAAATTGCTGATGGGAAAAATCCCCCACCCCATTTACATTTAATTTTTTTTGCCAAATATATCTTTTGTAAGCACACACCAAGGGCTTTTTTGGGGGAAAAAACTCAACCAAACTGTACCCCAACACTGAAAAATACAAGTCACGTGGATAGGTCTCTCCTTCTGTTTTGTTCTTTAAAAACAATTTCTCCTCAGTTTACTCCAGTACTTTATTTATAGGCCGGCCCAAACTTTCAGCTGCGTTTTTAGCTTCAGTTTTCATCCACTGAGTCTTGTGGATTTCAAGGGCTGTTTTGGCCTCTAAAGTGTCCATGGTCCATCCCTTAGGAAGGATTATCATTTGGCAGCTGGCAGTGAGGAACCCTTCAGTGCCAACAGCATACCGGCAGGCCTACAAAGTGATTCATACCTTTAGCTGTCATTTTAGGCATGCCAGTCCCAAATTTAGGAAACCCCTCTCAGTCATTGTGAGCACTGATGTAATATTTTTTAGGTCTCTAGGTGCTGGCTGCCTATTTGGCTTTGATATGACTTGATCTGGTATGCATCTACACAGGACACTGAGACCACTGTCAGGATCAGACTTTAGCAAAAAAAAAAAAAGCACTTGTGTAATCCTTGTGCTCCTTGTACTCCCCTTTTTGGAAGATTCAAGGTTTGTTCCCTCCCTTGTTCACTACAAGGACTATAAGATGACCTACAAGACTACTCTGCAATGTCTGGGCCAGTGGAAGTCTACAGAGTCAGTCTTCAATGGTGTTATTGCAAGCAAAATGAAACAGTATTGAGAGCAGATGACACAGATGAGGTCTTAGTACATAATTCAGGGCCATGAGAAGATTCCTCAAGGATGGCCACCACAGCCCTCAACAATTTCTTTGTGAAAAACAGACCAATGTGTGTTGCCTATGCTTCCAGAATGCAGGATGCAACATTCACAGTAATTACAACCCTAGCTTTTGGACTTGTATCAGAAAGAAGCTGCTCATTGCCAAGTGCAGTTGTAAATACCACTTACATTTTTGAAAAGCCTAAGCCAACAGATAGATCCCTACAATCCAGAAAATGCTGAGCTACAATGTTCCTGCTTTGCCTACTAGAGCCAGGGATGCTGTAATAACCATGATATTAAACTGCAATCACACACTTTTGCCCCCTGAACATTTACTTTAAAGAATCCTAAATTATCTACAGACATAATGATGATACCAGTTGTCTTGTGATCACCTAAGATAGGCACATTATCACCTGTCTGAGCTAATAGTGAGCACAGGGTTGGGTTTTTTCCCCCAGATCAAAGAGACAGTCTAGCAGAAAGTACTGCAGAATGACAAACAGTTGTGACAGAGTGGTTGCAATGCTGTCTACTTAGCAAAGACTAACTCTCAGCTTGGGAAGCACTATTTCCAGTGAGGTAGAGATCTATGGGGTAATTCCCACACTGACTGAGATACCGGCTCCTTAGAACTAGTAAGACGTCAGAGGTATGCAAGAGTGAAGCCTTGTAGAATGGACAAAGTCATCCACTAGTTGCCCTGCCTCTGAGACACTTGAAATCCTGAAACTATATCGCCCAACACCTGTTTCCCAGGACAAACACTTGAGAGGGAAGAAAAAAGAAAAAGAAAAGAACAAGAGCCTGGGAACACCCTTATCTGCCCCTTCAGAGGCAGAGGAGGATAACCTATGCAGAGACCCTGAGAGCATCTTGCTTTGTATAGGTGCAAAATGCCCCTTTCCCCTGCCCATGCTGCAGAATCATTTCCAGCAGGGCTTCCCAGGTGGTTATACATTACTACTGGCAAATAAAGAATACCATGCTAAAGTGTATCTTAACTGGATAGCCAAAATGCTCTACATCTGTTCAGCTTGGATGGGTTCAGTGGTTCAGTTAATGTAAGCTCAGGCTAGCCTGAATCTGTTAAGTGCTCCATTAAGCCTGATCCACTGCACCTCTTTATTTTCTGTGTAGCTGGATTCTGTTTTTTCCATGACACAAGCATTTTCCTAACCTTTTGGAAAAGGCATTTAGCTAAAAATCATGGAGTAGTAGGAAGTTGTTTGTTCTTGGTATGCTGTGACAGAAATAAAGTCAACATGATAGATTAGTACTGAGTGAATGGAAGTTATTTTTCCCAAGATGTCACACTTGTGCTTCAGAAATGATTGATCTTGAGCATCAACACACCAGTAAAAACACCAAAATATACACCATGTATAACAAAACAAATGCAATAAAGAAATGTGCTATAATCTCTCACTGAGCCATACAAAGCCCAATATACATTTGCTTGTCACATTGCAGAGCAATGGTTACAGAATGCAGAGGAAATTAAGTGTACACCACAAGACCGTGTGTCTGGACTTAAAACTAGTAGAATGGATCAGATCTTCATGGTCTAAGTCAGAAAAGCCACAGAGATTTCAGTCAAATTTTAGAAAATTATTCCTAATGAGCTCTTGTTCCATGATGTCTGCAGAGATGCTTGGTTTACAAGAGTACGGCTTTGAAAATTCATAATCTTCCTTTTAGGCTTCTCCATCAGGAATTCCTTATAGAGATTTGTTGTTTCCTCCACAGGAGGAAAAAACCTGAATAACTCCCGTCTCATTTGCCTACCACTGATAAATTGACACAGGCACCAAAATGAAAACTCCGCTCAATTCAATTCAGGAATGAAAGAAGAACCTGCTCAGGGGTTGGGATGGGTCAGGTTAAAAAATAAGTCAGTACAGCAAATTGCCTCCAGCATTTCTCACAGTTCCTATGAGTTCCTAAGACACAGACAAACTGCGTCTCCCAAAGCAGGGATAATGGGGAGTTTCCCTTGAGGGCTCTAGCTGTAGTTTATGAATGTGCAACTTCATTAGTAGCCAGTGACCCCATTAGACAAGGCTCTTAATTTCTTGGCTTGGATGAAACTCTTTAGAGACCATCACAGCTGTACGCCATACATAGAGATCTCATAGCTGTAGCAAGCAAGAGTCACCTTGAAGAAAGGCTCAGTAATTCAAAAATCATCCTTTGGATTTGCAGAAAATAAGGCACTTCGTTTCAGGCTTTGCTGAATCAAATTGCTGTAATTTGTAGGAAACTCACTCAAACTCCCAGATGAGGGCCGACACTCTAAGTCACATGTAGCCTAACAAGGC
>VYZS01078776.1:1054-19538 GCA_013400695.1 Neodrepanis coruscans | reverse complement strand
TCTTCTTTCTATAATTAGGGGAGAAGGATGAGACTATTTATTTCTAACATTACTTCAGACTGTGGGGTTTTTTAAGAAAAAACCTGAAAAACAAAAGGAAAGCTCATAAGCAGCCAATGACCTGCTCCATGTAGATCAGTTACAGAGGAGCAACTGTGCTCTTCACAAAGGACTTCTGATGTAGGCAGCAGCTAGTGATTTAAGATGGTCTAGGCTTGTGAGGTGGTGATGGCAGGGGACATTTCCAGCAGGCCTGAACCCTTTTGCCAATTAGGTCAAACCACGATAGACCTCAGAGTCCTGTTCTCTGAGGACAAGGGTGTTTGTGAAGCCCATAACAGTGGTCTGGCTTGCTGGGGCAGTCCACTGAGACCCGGTGCTGCCTTCTCACCCCTTTACAAAACAGAGGACAGGAAATAAACGACACTGCTACTAGTTGTCCTAGTGGGTTGAATGAATGGATGGATGGATGGATGGATGGAGCAAATTAAGCTTATCAGGCACTAAGACTAGGAAGACAGGAGAGATTCAAAAATCTACTGAGAAGAAAGGAGCTGTGAGAACAGTGCAGAAGGAAAGGTCATTCTGAATGTCATGTTTTTCACTATTCAAATCTGCCGGGTCACAGATGCTTTCAAACAGCTTGTAATGCTTATAGTTACTTAAAGTGCTCAACAAAACACTGCTTAAAGCTTTGGCCTGAGTTTAAATTTTGACTGGAAACATAAGCAAAAGCAGTAGTATTAAGCAAAAGCCTGCAGTGATAAGAAGATGTGGTGAATGTTGTACTAACAAAGTTTAAATGGAGTGCTCTGGGTGCTTCTGTAAGGTTCTCATATGTATTTTGGGGAGAAAAGAGATATATATGTTGTCATTAGTACATGCCATATCAACTGCTGTTCCTAATGCTTTCATCTGGCATGATTTTCTGTTCCTTTCCTTAAAATCTCCTTTTATGGTGGCCATGCAGTAGATTTGTTATTTTTAAACTACTGCATTTTTTTTCTCTTAATACTCATCTGATTGTTCAAAGCCTGACCATGGATTCTCAAAATACACATCTGCATTTTTCCACAGCTTCATGCCGAGTTCATTCTAGATTTTTATCAGATGAAGGATTTCAGCCTGGGAGGTTTCATGGCTTCAGACCCAGTGGCTACAGGTGGGAAGTGTTGATTCATGAGCGAGCAAGTTTGAAGGCTGCAAAACAACCTCCTCTCATGGCACAGAGGCTGAGCAATGAACTATCTGATGTACCGGAGTTTCCAACAAAAGGCGTTTTTCAAGATGTATCAGCAGTTTTGAACTGCTGGTATGAGTGAAGGGTAGTTTTTCGAACTGCCCCAAACTGTCCCCTCTTCCCACTTTTGTGCTGTTGTTCTACTCTGGAAACTTCTTTGTGTTGTTGATTTCTTAATGCCTATGCTTTTACTTAAGAGCTGCTCTTCAAGGCAGCACTGCGGCTGATGTGAAAAGGTTCAGCTCCGCCTGACTTTTCATTGGAGTTGTGCCAGCTTGCACCACCTGAGACAGAGCCCTTCCTTCATTTTCAGAATCAGATCTGCTGTATTGAGAAGCAAAAATCAATTTCAACAGTTTCTTAATCTTGTTAGCTCTATAAAATTATGCATCAGGGCAGGGAATGGCAGCTGGCAGGCATCTGTTACAGAACAAATTTTACCAGTGGATGGAACTTCTCCTCAGCCATCTGTTTGTAATGTGTAGAGAGTGGAATTACCATCATTGGTGACTTCAGTCTCAGAGACATTTGCTGGAGATCTCCTGTGGTCATTCAAAAAATACCTTAGACGGTCATGTACACAGCACACTTGAGATGAGTAGTGACCTCATACAGATAGACAAAAAACTAAAAAAAAGTTTACAGATTGAAGAATTAGCAGGTGGCTGTGCATAATGATGACCATATTAGGAACCAGTAGAATAAAACATCAACCAAGGAAATGTATGACAGAAATTTAAATGTGCCCATATCCCCAAATTTGATCTATTAGCAATACTGAGGGGCAACAAAAATTAACAACAGAAATAATTGACAAATACAAGGTTTTATAAAAAAACATTCACAATTCCACAGGCAAATTTGTGACAAAAAAAAAGCGCCTAAAACTATTAGTCTAGATAGAAGGACATTTCTACTAAATAACATGTTTTGGAGCAACA
Organism: Neodrepanis coruscans; assembly: GCA_013400695.1. NCBI lineage: Eukaryota > Metazoa > Chordata > Aves > Passeriformes > Philepittidae > Neodrepanis > Neodrepanis coruscans. The sequence continues at coordinate 17,357 of VYZS01078776.1, read as the reverse complement.
CATGAGACTCTTAGAAGAAACACAGCATGGTGCAATGTTGTGTTTGTCTCTGTCCTCTTTGCTCTTGTGTTTCCAGACCCATAGATAGCTTGGAGCCTGTACATCATTGCCCCACAAACTAGTGGCACAGCATGGTTTGGAAAGGTTCCACATCTTGAAGACACACAGGAAAACTCAAGAGAGAATCACAGAAATGATACAGGAGACAAGCCTACCACTGTGATCCATCACCTGATCCGATCATGCGGATTACATTTCTGGATCCATTTGGTGACACTCCACTTTCCCTTCCTGGGTCTAAACACTGCAATATAAAATCTTTCAACCTTAGCAGGTGAACATGTGCGGAAAATTTATGCATGACACAAAGGCAAGAGAGGCTAAGTGAGTTAAAAGCCACTGTGTCCCTAACTTGTACAAATCTAGGACAATCTTGCTCCTTCCCACAGATCAGAAACAAGTTAGCCACTCTCCAGCAAACTCTCTCCCAGGCAGGTTACAGGCAGCAATTCAAGACCTGCTCTTCATCTCAAGGCAGAAGGCATGCAAAGCTGCACTGTGGTTGGTCCTGTGGCAGAGGAGTGGGGCAAGCCCTAACTGAGGCAAGCTGAAAGTTATATAAATACAACTGCAGGTATCATATCATAAACAGATAACTTTTATTGGATGTTTTGCAAAATCAAAGTCCAATACTTACAAGGCTCTTCATGAAGGCACATGAGCACTCCAAGGAGCTTTGCCTATTCACTGAGCCTTTGCAGTGAAAAGAGACCACAAGTTCTTAAGGAGCAGTGTACATGTGGAAGGAGAGCTCTTGGGACAGCAGATGAGAATGTTTATAACCGTCAGAGCTTTTGTCATTAGAGCTGAGGCCCCTTCCACCCAAAGCAAAAGAATAAAAGACAAAAGGGTTCAACCATTGACTGTCAAGAGTAATAGTTCTGCAAGGAGGGAAAGCCTGGTGGGGGTTATTGGAGGAAGGGTACTACCACTGGGTTGCTGTAATCTTAGCTAAGACAAGGGGAAAGAGTCTTATAATTTAGCATCTGAAGGCTGGAAGGTTTTGCAATAAACTTGAAGGTTCACCAGCTGTTGACAAGGCATGCACTGGGCCTGCAGCTAGAGAAACAAAATCCTGTGTCATGGAGATCTTGAGAAAGATTTCTTCCAGCTAAGAGCATCTTCAGATATCCAAGCAGAGGGTGCCAAAGCCACAGGCTTTCTAATCAGCCCCTGGCACTACATATGCCTACCCACCTTGCCTTGGAAGAACCTTACCCATGACAGCCTTAAGGCTAACCAGCAGCTCGCCTTCAGGGTTGAGTCCAAGCAGAACCATGTGTGGTACTGGCACTTCCCTACTTGGAGCAGAGGGAATTTTAAATATTTAGGAAAGGACTTAGTGGAAATCAGCTGGCTGAGTGATGAGCTAACCCAGAGAAAATGTGGGAGACAAATCATGCCCTCACCCCCATGCCAAAGTGTGGAGTTAACTCAGGATTGCAGAGCAATGCCTCCATCCTCAGGGAGTTCAGACACTTACATTTGGAAGCACTTACTTTCCTTCAAAGAAAAAATACAACCCAGAGGCCTGTACATTCCTATTCCTTCCAAAATTACTTCTGTGATCTAATCCAGGGGGTCTGGGCTCACCTCACTCTGCAAGGATATGGGAAGAGTTGGGACCATTCCTCTTCCAGCCCAAATGCATTGTAGCCCACTATTTCACTTTGTTTCAAACCCAACACTGTGGCTTATCCTGAGGAGAAAATGCAGCAAGCCCCTCCTGCTGTAGTGTTTCTAGAGCCCACAGCTAACTCATTGAGACAGGGGGAGGAACAATCCCTATAATGGAGCAACAGACACCCTCACCCAGGAAAAACAGATCCAGCATGTATGACAACAGAGAATGCCTGCATGCCCAAAAGTGCATCTGCTCCCTGCCACCATCCAGTAGAGCAGGAACGTTATAAAGATACCACTACTGCTTACAGACCTTGGCTCCCCCACTACCGTCATTGCGGTAAGCAGCAAACTGCAGATCCCCACACCCCCCACATGGTACCTTAGGCCATAAAAATGCTGTATTATCACTGGAACAGTCCCTTTAGAGGTGTGCACACTATGCTTTCCTTCTTTTATTAAAAAATCAGCAGGAGTATTTAAAGGAAAATAATTCCTGTAACCTTTGCTTTTGGAAGGAGGATTTACCTTGTGTATCTAATATTTCCTACAGAACAGTAAGAAGGGAACATAAAGCAACCAGAGGACTTGAAAACACCTTGTAAAAATTATTTTTCATGTGTCTTTGAGAAATATCGTTATATGTATTCGTTTCCTTATGCAATCACAAATATGTTATAAGCTGGTAGATGCAAACAACAAAGTTTACTGAATTTTTTTTTTAAACAATTGTTCTGGATTTGTTAGGTGTCTTTCTCCATGCCTCCTATCACTTCACTTGGCTTAAAATTGGAACTATTATTGTTCTTTGACCTAGGACTGATTAGGTTTTTAGACTCTTGCCCTAGATGCTCGTAATACAACAACCCAGGTTATTCAATATCTAATTAAACACAGGTGGAGCTTGAATTTCTTACAGGAAGATAGCAGAATCCATTTTGAGCAGTCTGAAAGGGAAAAGAATGCATTGTCAGGGAAGTGAAGATAAGATGGTGGGGAATGGAGATCACCTTTGCATTAAAGTATGCCTTCCAGAGTGATCTCCGGTAGACTGAGTTTGTCTCCTAATAGCAAATATATTTCTAAATAACCAATTTGTATGTGAAATTTGGAGTGGGGCTGGGTGGGTGGGGTGGGTTTGCTAGTATCTGTTGTGTTGATTATTTCATTATGGGTGAACGGCCTTATCTCTAATCTGGAAGCAACTCCCTATCCCTCACTTAAAAGACGTAGCTAGCTCATCCTTACCCACCCGTTTTTTAATGTACCTTTCATGTATTTTGTATTAGGTTTCTGCTCCCTGTGAAAAGGAAGCAGTATTTCCTGTATTTCCCACCTCCTGCCTGCAAGTTCACTATGGATAAAGAAAATTTTTAGGCTTATGCAACAGAAAATAGAAAAGCAATGAGTTCTTTGAGTTCCACCTATATATGCAGCTACTCCTAAATAATAACTGTCTTAACAAGTCTGCCTCATATGAATCATACTCTGGTTCCAAACATTCCATAAACTCTGTCACTGCAACATTGTCCCAGAAAGCTGCACTCCAAAAAGTATCTCAAACTCCACTCCAGATTACTGCATTAGGTCTCAGTTTTGCCCCCAGCTCTTGTATTTTTTGCATCCTTTATGTATGGAATCACAAAATCATAGAATGGCTTATATAGACCTTAAAGATCACATAGTTTTAACACGCCCTGCCACAGGCAGGAACACCTCCCACTAGACCAGGTTGCTCAAAACTGCATTAACCTGCCTTGAACGCTTCCAGGGATGAGGCATCCACAGCTTCTCTCAGCAACCTGTTCCAGTGCCTCACCACCCTATAGTAAAGAATTTCTTCCTAATATCTAATGTAAACCTGCCTCTTTAAGTTTAAAGTCATTTCCCCTTTGTCTTACCAATACATGTGCTTGTAAAAAGTTCTTCTCCGGCTGTCTTGCAGTCCCCTTCTAGGTACTGGAAGGTTGCTATAAGGTCTTCCTAAAGCCTTCTCTTTTCCAGGTGGAACAACCCCAACTCTCTCAGCCTGTCTTCTCAGAAGAGGAACATACATAACAGCCTAAAGACAATTGCTTAAAGAGGTGACACCTTCCCTGATGTCAGAGCATGGAGGTGGACACCAAATGGGTGATTCCAGCACCATGCAATGAGCCATCCTCCCTGCTTCCTCATCCAAACAGTACCGGGGTGTTGGATTTATTAAAAAAAAATCACCATCACAGGTATGCAAGGCAGGTGAACACACATGTCTCTAGACTACTGCCAGTGGGCAGTGTGTGCCTAATACCTCTCAAGTCCCTTGACAGTTTTTTATCTCAATTACAGACATAGTTGCTGGTGCTACAAAACTTTTGTGACATCTTTGCTTGGATTGCCTCTTCAGCACTCGCCTTTTGAGTGCAAGGAAACAGCAAGAGGTAGCAGAGCTATGGAGCCAGATGGGCGAAGGCACTCCAGGTGGTGTATCTTTAGCCATCTGATGACTCTGAGGGTGATGCACGAGATGAGCTGGGGGGATGGAGCTCACTGCCTCACTGCCAAGTGTCTCCAGCACAGCTGGTCTGAGGATAACACCAAGCCAATGCCCTCAAGTCAGGGAGAGACCAGAGTGACATCGGCCTTCGTATGGCAGCGGGACACTTGTGTGTGAGCCTCTGTAGAATCACTGTCATTTGCTATTGTGTTGGGAATGTGGAAAACACTGGTGATAACAGTCTGTATTTCTATAAGGAGGTAGTTGTTCAACGCCCACGGGCATGGGTATATGCAGCAAGCATGGACATAAACAAAGCTTGCCCACATTACACTTAGAGTGGCCTCAAGACATGAAGTTCACCGAAGCTCCAGCCATCAACCCTTTCAGACCTTCCCTGCCTCAGGGGCTGGCTACAACACAGGGATGCCTGCCTGGCTCCGAGGGCACTAACAGCACCACTACTACTTGGGGCACAGAGGCAAGGGCACACCCCTTCTGTAGTCAGGGGCAAGGTCACTGTCACTGCAGAGGTTCTTCCTTCCACAATCTGCTCCATCTGCAGGAAGCCTCTCTGATGTGATGGGGTGATGCGGCGCAGCAGCAGCCCTCACCTCCCCCACTTCTGAGAACCCCGGCTTTCACCACTACCGGCTTTCCGTGAGGCCAAGTGCCACAGCTGGCACAGCAGAACACCGCACAGCACCCGCCTGCTCTTTTCACTGGAATCCCCAGCTTTTGGCTATTTACATCCTTTTCTTAGAGAGAGACAGGAAGCCAAATGAATCAGAGCCATCTACGGTTACCTCCGCCCCAGCCCTTACCAGGGTCTCAGCAGCACCCTATGCCTTGACAGAGATACCTGTTTGGGTTCATGCTTTGCCCACCACTGAGATGGGGCAGGAGGGAATCAGAAGCATGCCAGTCTGCATCATCCTTCCTGGGGCAATGGGTAGGGATCAGGAATCACACTGGCCCTGGAGGGCAGGCAGGGGCATCCCTGGCCTTGCCAGCTGCAATGCCCCTGCCAGCGTTTCCCACACGAAGCAAAAGTTGTATTCTCTTCATAAAGGCTCCTGCAGAAAGCAGAGACAGGACAGGTCCCAGGGCAAGCCTCCAGCATCGCAGCCAAAGCCCAGGGAGAGACCAGATGTGTAGCGGTGTACACAAGAGGAAGGGAGGAAGGATGTAGGTGAAACATTTCATGGTAAAAATCAGTTCCACATAAAACTAAAAAGCAAATTGTTCCTCTACATCAGCACACGGTGTATGAAAACACCCCACCAGAAGAAGTGAAGTATAGCCTTTGCTATTCTCTCGCAATACCTGGCTGACATACAGGGTTAAACACTAGCAAGCTCTGCTGTGCATCTTCTGCAGAAAGGTTTTCTTCCCTCTGAAACCTTGAAGAATAGGCAAAGTGCAAGGCAGCAGCTTAACCAGATGCTTCCCCAGCAGGGAAACAAACCCTACGAGTGAGGATGGGGCCCTTCTCTTCCGTGAGTGAACTGCAGTTACAATCTCTTTTGCCCATCAGATGTAGGACGCTGCCTCTGAACTTAAGTGATGCATTCCTGCACTCATCACTGCCCTGTTTTAAAGGACACTTCTTGCTTCAGGTAATCATTTTGATTGTCTGAAAACAACTGCAAGGAGAAAATGAACATACTCTTCGGGCCACCCTGATCCAATCCTCCTGTCTTAGGCTGTATTAGCTGATGACCAATGCTGTGAAGGAGCTTAACCCCCAACACCCTGAGCACAGCTGTGCTCAGCTGCTTGGATACCCCTGGACCTGCTGGGACCCCCCCAAAGCTACCAGAATTCCTGGCCTAAAGTCAGGTTTCTCAGCAACTCAAGAAGGCAGCTCTCTGCTGCACCAAACTCGCTTGTGAAATATGCACAGGGTCCAGGACACAGGCATCTTCTTGACAGCTTTAGAGCCAGATGTTGGCAGCACCATGCTTAGTGCTGCAGCACGTGAGGTGAATCAGGCAGCTTGCTGAGGGTACACAGAGTACTGCAGGGAAAGTCAGATGCCTGCAAATGGCACTTGCAGAGCCTCAAATATTTCCTATAGAGCTCTATCCAATGCCTGACAGGCAACAGTGTTCAGTGGAGAAGGAAAGCGATTCTGGGAAGCTCCCCTGCCACCCCAGAAAATTCTCTGTCCTGCAGGCTGCCAGCTTGTGCTCGCTCTGCCAGCCACAGTTCCCAGACTTTGTGCTGGCTCATGCTGCAGGCCACAGCTCTTGCACAAAAAACCAGAAGCATTCAGGACTTCTGAAGTCCAGGTCCTTTTTAGCAAAATAAAAAATTTACCAGCATGCTGGGAGTGCAAGTACAACGCACTCTTTATGTCTCAGCTGAATCTGCAAAACAAAAGTGTATGTCTCCTCTTTCCCTCTTCTTTTCATTAAGGGAAAAAATCATCCATAAATCATAGCAATGGGACATCCAAAAAAAACCTCTCCAACTAAATGAACCCTGAACTTGCAAAGGTGAGTACTCAAAAGTTTGGAGATGCCAGAACTGAGGATGCCTGCTCAACACCAGAAGTGGCAAGAGGTTGAAATAAAGGACATACATCCTGCCCCTCTCACAGAAGAAGGACCGTATTCTCTGGCCACGTCGCACTGCCATAAAGTACCTGGAGAGAACAAATGGAAATATTTTCTTAAGCGGCAGGCGAGTGACAGGGAGAGGCAAAGCCAAGTTGCTCTGAGCCAGGGAGCTCCAGCCTGGCGGCAGTCCTTCCTGCACCCAAGCTCTGTTGCAGTGCAGGAGCCAGCAGAGACAAAACAAGCAAGTCTCTAGCTATAAAAGTCAGATAGCTTTTCTTTTTAAGGAAGAGAAAGAGGAAAGAGAAGAGAATAAAGGACCCTCTACCGATAATCAGTTATACAGAAGCATTTCATGGGAGTCACATTGCACAAAACACAGCAACAAAGCAGTGGTTTTGGTCTTTCCTGAACAGATGGAGCAGACAATGCTTTTAATCAGCATCACAATATCAAGCTATATTTTTTTGAACTTGCATTTAGATATATTTGTGCATTATGGATGGTAGTCATAACAGCTTGGGTTGTCAACTACTCAGACCCTATAGTAATTCTGAAACTAAGTATCCATGCTTACAAACAAGCACCACAAAATACTCAGACAGCCCAAACTCACAGAGAGCACACATCCTTTATTTTCTTAATCCAGCCTGCCTCCCAATAGCTAACTATTTCATTAAAAAGGCACTTTTTGTTTTTGGAAATTCATCACACTCTAGGATCCATATGTGTGGCACAGGAAAGGGTTTGTTTCAAAGTTTCATTTGCTCCCTGGTTCCAGTCATTTGGTTTATCAGAGAGTTGATTTATTAGAAAAATACAAACAGCGAATAGAAATTAAAAATCTAGTGACCTTTCACTGCAAGGAACAGCAGTTTCACAATGCATTCCTGATTAGAAAAGAACATCAAATTACCCACATGCTGGTAGCTGAGCAACTGCAAAACTGACTCTTTGCTATCTACAGTATCATGGGATTTTTCAATTTTTTTCTTTAAAAAACATAAAAAGTCAGTGTTCATGTTCCCAAGTGGAAAAAGTGTCTGAGGACCTTATTTACAGACTTAGAAGGACAGGCTAATCCCTTGTCCCTGTAGCTAGTTTTCGGAACTTTAAGGTTTTTCTTGGCAAATACTCAAATGTAACATTGCTGTCTTGCTCAGAGTAGCTTTAGTCAATATGATTTCTGTTAAACTCACCTGCAGCGTGAATCGGGGAATTGTTGGCCTTATTACTACCAAATATCTATTTTAAATAGTAATCCTTACAGTTAACGAAATGACAGTAGAGGCCTTGGCTTAGATATGCACCAGGAAGAGAGCATTTTCTTAGAAAAGCATAGTTCTCAGTAAATGATAAACCACAGAGCTACTGCTGTGCACATTAAACCACAAAGCTATATTTATATAGAATTAAGGGGCTTAAATCCCACCTCTACCCCCACTCCCTAGCTTCTGCCATACAAAAGAAAGGATTTTCAGATGCACATCTAGCATTTTGACTTCTAAGACGTTCTTCTGATCCACTCTGTTAGGGATCCACATAATATCCATGGCAAACACAAACTCTTTTTCCACATGACTGTTTGATTTAAGGCATCTGAAATGTCTCCACCATTTATTATTACTGATCTTCTGGGTTATGGTGATGCCATACATAGAAGCCCTACTATGCCAGCTTCTCAGCAAATTCTCTCTCCCTTGCAGAGCTGCAGTCCAAAGAGACCACAGAGACACTAGGAGTCAGAGGAAGCAAGTGCTCCGATCCCAAGCACGTACAGGAGGAAATAAATCAGTCTCCAAAACAAGCAAGCATCCCGGATTCAGAAACACACTTAAAAAATGCCCACACTTAACCCTTGGCAGGGACATGTGGGACTAATAAACTCAGCAACGTACTGCTTGCCTCAGCTTCATGATATGTCCCAGGCTCAACCAGTGCTGCCATCAGTGCTGCCAGATTGGCAGGGACACCTCAGGCTTGCTTGATTTTTCCAGTGGAGAAGCATGAACAGCCTTTACAGTGTGCTGGTAACCAAAGTTGGTATCCATAGCTGTGCAGTTACAAAAAGTATTTGGCAAAGTAGCTTCTGTCCTGAGGGAGAGGAGGGCAATGCTCATGGAATGGGACAACAAAACACACCATGGACATGTCTTCCTATGCCTGATCATGGCCTGACTATGGAACAGATTCTCATGGAAACTATATTAAGGCGTATGGAAAATGAAGAGATAATTGGCAACAGCCAATATGACTTTACAAAGGGGAAATCACGCTTTGACCTTCATGATGGGGCTGCAGCATTGGTGGATTGGGCAGAGCAACTGACATTGTCTACCTGGACTTATGCAAAGTATTTGACACTGTTCCACATGACAGGGGTTTGATGAATGGACCACAGTATAGATAAAGAACTATCTGGATGGGTACACACAAGGAGTTGTGGTGAACAGCTCATTGTCCATGTGGAAACCAGTGACAAGTGGTGTCCCTTGGGGTTGGTACTGGGGCCAATACTGTACAACATCTTTGCTGGTGACGTGGACAGTGGGATCCAGTTCAACCTTGGCAAATTTGCCAACACCACCGAGCTGTGTTGTGGCAGTTGACGCACTGGAGAGAAGAGATACCATCCAGAGGTACCTTGACAGGCTTGAGAGATTAAATGATGCAGACCTCATGAAGTTCAACAAAGAGACATCCAAGGTCCTATACCTGAGGCAAAGCAATCCTAGGCACACCTACAGGCTGGGCAGAGCAGTGACTGAGTAGCCCTGCAGAGAAAGACTGATGATGGTTGACAAGAAAACCAACAGGAGTCAGCAATATGTGCTTACAGCCCATAAAGCCAAACCAGATCCTGGGCTGCATCTAAAGGAGCATGGCCAGCAGGTCAAAGGAGGTGATTCTCCCACTCTGCTCTTGTGAGACCCACTTGCAGTACTGCGTACTGTTCTGGTGCCCCCAACATAAAAAGGTCATGGAACTCTTCAAGTAAGTCCAGAAGAGGCCACAAAGCTGATTAAGAGGACTGGTGCGCCTCCCCTACAAAGACAGGCTGAGACAGTTGGGGCTATTTATCCTGGAGAAGAGAAGGTTTGAGGGAGACCTTAGAGCAACCTTCCAGTACCTAAAGGGGCCAACNTTATAGCAGCCTTCCAGTATCTGAAGGCAGCTGACAGTGAAGCCAAAGAGAGGCTCTTCATCGGGAACTGTAGTGATAGGACAAGGGAGAACGGGTAAAAATTGAAAGAAGAGAAACTTAGGTCAGATATTAGGAAGAATTTTTTTATTGTGAGGGTGGTTACTCATGGATTGCCCAGGAAGGCTGTCAAAGTGTTCAAAACCAGATTGGATAAGGCCTCGTGTAACCTGGTATAGTGGAAGGTGTCTTTGCACATGGCAGTGGGAGTTGGGACTAGATAATTTTTAAGGTCCATTCCAACCCCTTAATAATCTATGATTCTCTGTAGCATACTGCTACCAACATTGTGCTGCATCTGCACAGTGCAACCCAAATCTGGGCTCTAGAAACACCAACCATCCTCAGAAGAGACCTGTAGGGCACATCCTACACTCCTTCAGGCTCACATATGTCTGTCCCCTTCCAAAGGAAATCAGGGTGAGGAAAGGGGCACATGGGTCGAGTCCCAGCACAGTCTTCAGTCATCACTGAAACATCTGCTTGAAGGTGGGAGTCAGAAGGTAGAGAGACTCCTCTGAGGCTCTGTTAGCACATTATAGCATTTTAAGAGCAACACAGAACCTTCTAGGTGACTTGAAAGACTTCTCTTCTGTCTAGGTTTAATCCTGTCATGTAGCTGAAAGGAAAGAGCACCTTTCAATGAAGAACTTTATGGGCAGAGCTTCTCAGGAGTCAATGGGCCACATGTTACCCTGAGCAAGCCCCATTCTCAATCCAAGCTTGCAAGGACTTTGTTCTCCAGCTGAGAAAGGGAAGTCAAATAAACTCTATCTGGCAGAATAGGCTCCAGGTGACCACAGTTGGACAGTTTCTGACCTTCACTGTTAGATGACCATTAGGATTCAGAATAAATCCAATGGAATTGAAAGCTGTCTCAATACTTTAGCAGTAATAACTAAGATACTCTTCACAAAGTAACATAACCACTGGCTGTGCCAAAGCCTCGAAGCAATTGCTGAGATTTTGCTTGAATTTATTTGCAATTTTGGGCAGTATTTGCTGTAAAATGACAACTGCCTACATCTTAATGGTACAGAGTAGCAGGGCATGCAAATACCAGTGGAGCAGGGCCTTTGAAAAACAAAGAGCAACAGAAAAATCAGTTTCCCAGCTCCCTGACCCTTCAAGAGAGCTAACAGAGCTGTGATCACAGAAGACAGAAATGAAAATGCAGTTATAGGCAGGACAGATGCTGTGTAAAAGGAGGATGTGCAAGCTCAGCCTGGCAGTGCCTGCCTATGGGCAGAGCTGGCGCAAGGCACAGCCCTGAGGAGCTCTGCGGTAGTTTGTGTCATCTTCTAAATAGGCTCTGGGTACCCCTGAACTGAGTAGATACTAATTACTACCCTCATTGGCTTGAGTTGGGCAAAGATTTCGTGCACTCCTCTCTGACCCCATAATGCTGACAGCTCGAAAGACTCCAAGAATGACTAGGAATAAATCAAAACCATCGGGTGACTCACTTTTCCATATCAGCCATGATTATTTTGTATCTATAAAGATATTTTATCCCACTGAGACTCCTACATCAAGTTCACCCATTTCACAAAGCAAATAATCACCTGTTATCAGAGTCAAAGCACATTGGACTGGAATGAAGGTACAATTGGCTGTTTGATCAAGGCTGACCAAGCCAAAATATTAAATACTGCAATTTCCAGGCGACTGAAGAATGACACAAACGTGGGTTAAAAGTACTCAAATGACCCAGTATAGAAATAGAAAAATAATTCTGGTACCAATGAATTCTGTATTCACTGGCGGGAGGAAAGGAACATTTCTGTCACATCTCAAAGGCAAGTGGGAAAGCAGTCTTGTGCTGGAAATATAAATACTGCTTCACTAACCCTTACTATACCTAGAGGGGTTTCTATTTGGGGATAATTATCTTTCTTTCCCTCTAGGCACTGCCTTATGTATGTGCTTTGAATAACAAGGAAAACAATGACTGAAATAGTCATTGTGCTCTGTAAGCTCACATGCCCCGTTAATTCCTAATGAAAGACATTTTGAACAAGTTTTATTCTCTGATCTGCACCAACTGAAGTCAGTGAAAGGCACATCTATGCTCCTCCAAGAAGAATTTCACCCATAATATTTAACTACAATGAGCATGAAACAAATCCATATTATTGTTTATTGATTGACTGGAAAAAAGCCCTAGGTATTTTTAGACGGCAACCTGGAGGACACTCCAAATCCCTGGGTTTACTATGGCTCAGCTCTAATTTATGAAGCAAGAGTCTGGCAAGAAGAACAAAAGCACGTGGACATAGCTATTGCACATCTCATGATCAGTTCTTAAATGGAAAAACGGATGAGATACCTGAGCTTGAAATAAAACTCTTCCAGTCAAGGGAGTACACAAACTGAGTGAGTCTTGAAACATTTCAAGGCAGTAAGAAAACATGTAGGTACCACTCTAACACTACATCACTATATATTACACAATTATTAGCATAACAAGTAGTTTACTGAGCAAGGAAATCCTTGTTTCATTTATTCAAAATAAATTAGAATGGAATGAACAGCCACAGCACAGGCCCAGTCTCAGATGAGGAAACAGATAGTTCTTGCTTGCCACTCAAATAAGCTGCCACCTAACATGAAAAGTTTAAATGCCGCATAAAATTAACGGTGGTGGTGGTGTTCTAGTTTATGTCTTGAGACTAACCAATGATATGTTCTTGGCATTTTTATAACCTCAGAACCTTGCAGATAAAAATTTAAAAGAGTGGCTTAGATATGTAGAAACTTTAAAATGAAACTGCCTGTGGAAGTGAAGAATCCCTTTTTAAAAGGAAGAGGATTAGGCAGAAGAAATGTGAAGAACTGTAAAAGGGAAAATATCAGTGGAAAAGTAGCAAAAGCCTTCCTGATGAGATCAGTTTAGCTATAGAAGGAGCAAAAACAGTATCACTGGATGCATATAAAATTTTACTAGGCTGTTATAGATGTCTTGCATACTTGCTTGCAATCTTTTCTGGTTAGAGCTTCCTTTTTAACAGATGGGTAGGCATAAGGGAGCAAAGTGGCTCCCAAACACTTCTGTTACCAAAAAAGTTAAGGCATAAGACAGCAGAAAAACTTCTTAGGCTTGAAAGAAGCAAGTTGAACAAAATCCGCACCACTACACACCTTTTCAGCAAACTCTACCAGTTCTGCACAGAGAAGAGGAGGTAACTTTACCTCTTCGTTCAGGTACTAACAGATGGGAAAGCTGAGAGGAGAAAAGCTACCCAGTTGTCTCTGGAAATTTTAGTGCCATCAACAAATTCTTGGTTTGATTCTCCTCAATATCCCCAGCTCCAAATAATCCTTCCTTTACTGTGCCACTGGAAGATTGAAGAAAATCTCACCTCTGTATGATAGGCAATTGAAAGGACCTTATTTGGATTCCTCCCCCCAGCTCCACTTTGCACTTAGAATACATGGCTTCAAGAGCATTCACGAAGGGATTTTTTTCCTCCTCTGGCTTAAACAGTGAATGGCAGAGCTCCGAGTCTGAATAAACAGTGTGGGTGGTGACTGCTCTGTGAGGCCCATGTAAAGGATGCAATCATTTTCTGACTCTGTTCAGCATTAAATCATGTGAAACTAGCTTGATTACCACACATAACATTGACTCTCTTACAGACTATAACGTACCGTGTATCCTTCCCTAACTTTGCAAGGGAAAAAAAATAACAATTAATTCTCCTAACTTCAAGTGTTTAATTGTGTATAAAGTTCATTGACCTCACTAGTTGCTGTCAGATGATCTTGCTAAGGCCTGTGAAAAACATCCCAGGAATGCAGTGATGTGGGCAGAAACAAAGTGAGTTCATGCCACAAAATGCTTTAAATGGAACAAAATCAGCAACCATCCAGAGAGCCTGCACTGAAAACAGGACTTCAGAATAATCGTTGATTTAACCTCACCTAAGCACAGCTAGTCCTTGAAAAGAGGCTATTATAAATCATAGCCTTTTAGAAAATAAATCCTTTAGGGATCCTGCATGTGACTACATGAAGTAACTTTGTTTACTGGGAAATCTCTGCAGCTGACTGGGAGGCAATGTTTTGGAATGACTGGAGAAACTGGGGCATGTAGGAGATAAGCTGTGAAAGGGAACCTGTTTTTGTGCCCTGTCCAGTTCCCATTAAGGACAACCATAGATAAATTTTTTGCCTCCGTACAACTCAATTTCTTCCTCAATAAAAATGGAAATAAGTCTGCTTATCTACATGAAGACATGCTAGGCTTTTTTTCTATGCAGGAAAGCCACTGTTAATGGGAGGAATTATCCTGTATTTGACACATATATGAGTACCAGTGCTGCATCGTTTTTAACATCTCTCTGAAATGCAGCTTCTCAGCATGTTATAAGAAATCTTTCCCTGAATGACCCCAAAGAAGTGTATTGCATTACCCATTTTATATGTTGTTACCAAATGAATAATTCAGCATATATTCTGCTGGTAGTGCCCATTAAAATGTAAACTGCTCCTCTTACATACTTTTCACAATTGACCTATGCAATTTCAGAGGGATGTTATAGCTCACTTCTAGGGAAGTAGAACACAAACCACTGATTAGATGGCAGCTTTTGTTAAGCCTTAAATCTTAGCACAACTTAAAAGCACATCTGCCAAATCTCTGTTCAACTGTAAAGCCTTTGGGACAGAGACCAAGGCTGCCAATGGGCATGGACGGCATCTGGCTCATCCCGACTCTGTTCTCAGGGTGATGCAGCCAGATGAGCCTCACATCTCACCAGGTCTGGAAACTGCCATAGAGCTCTTACGCTGCTTCAGGTGTTTTTTCAAGACTCTCTGGCACAACATGACCTTTAAGTAACATGTTTTTCAAGTGTGACCAGGCAAGCAACACTGCAGAACACTTCTTCATAGGCACTTATTTCCCATTCTCTCCCATATTGCTCTCTCCACTCCTTCTTTTCTTCTGTCCAAAGGCTGATGAACATGAGAAGGAACATAAGGCTCAAAGACAGCAGAAAGGTGATTGAAATGCTGGTCTGAAGTGATGAGCTAGGAAATGGGCTTTCGTCATATCCAATATGCTGCCTGACAGTAGTTCTCCCTTTGTTGGAGGGCACCATTGCCCAAATCCTTTACAATATACTTCTGAATCCTTTACAATATATTTCTGATATTTTGCGTATCTTATGGTGGCAATGTCTTCAGGAGCAGATAAGCTCATGAACAAATAATTCTGGTGAGATCATTTTGCATTTGGTTATTTGGTTCATTTTGGTGATCATAACAGGCTTGGATTATAACTTCTACCATCTGGAATTTAATCTTCTTCACAGACAGCTAAAACCAGATAATAGCCATATTAAATTGTGGATTATGATTTCTCTTGGTCTTAAGTTCTCAAGTCTTATCCCAGAAGAGTACGGGATTAAGACAGCCTATACCATTAACTAGAAAATATGTAGTTCATAATTTCTCATATCTATTTTATCTGTTCATTATCAAAGACAATAGTGGCCTTAAAAGATAAGAAAATACTCCAATCAAACCCTGTGACCCAAACAAAGTGTCCGTGGGAGAAAGGGATTTAATTTTTTTTCTTTCCATTGCTTCATTGCAAATGTTTGGGTGAGAAGGGAGGGGGAAGGAGGAGGAGGCAAAAAACAGAAAGCATGATGCAATTTCATGTTTATGGGAAAAATATTTGGAGGACAAGATATCTATGAAATCAATGGGTTCCAGGCCTCAGTCAGCATTTCATGCATTTCACAGATGGTGACATATTGGAATGTTTTCCCAAACAGCAAGAAGCCAAAATGGGGTTTTTGCAGCTGCAAATAGGTAAGAAAACTCTAGCCTAGTTCCTCAAAAAGCTACAAAATATAAAGCAATTTTAGGGTACTTGTGAAAGAAAACTGTAATCCACTGTGACATACCACTCTTCTGGATTGTATTTTTGCTGATAACAGACTGAAATACCTAGGCAGTAATAATAAGAAATAGGCTTCTGAGCAACANAATACCTAGGCAGTAATAAGAAGAAATAGGCTTCTGAGCAACACCCACACATTTAAAGGTAGTGCAAAGACTTAGGTTTAGTTCAATCATTTCCAAAGTTCAAGATAAATAATCTGTAACAAAGAACTTAATGTAAGTGCAACTCTGTTTTATTACCCAGAAAACTATGCTCCACTAGAATAAACTGAGAAAGAATTCATGGGGTTTGCAGCTTATCAAAAATGGAGAAGGCATTAAACTTGCCTTAGGGGAAATACACACAAACATATAATATACTGCGCAATACTCGGGCATTAAGATTTCCTCTTACCTAAAAATGCCATTCTCTTCTGTTAGGGACTGAAAAATACAATACTAGTAATCCAAGAACAGCTGGTGAAA
>VYZS01078769.1:11664-64570 GCA_013400695.1 Neodrepanis coruscans | reverse complement strand
GTAACTTTCACTGGCGTCAGCACCTGCTGAGGGATGAAATTTTGGAACTGAGCTATTGCAAGGCACTTGTCAAGAGATACGAACTGCTTAGTGGTTTCTTTTTTTACAGAAAGCTGAGATTCAGGGGGATATTCCTCTATAGAGTTGGTTAGCCAGGAAAAACAGCTAAACCCCAGGTGCCAGGCTGATGGGAGACCTCAATCTAGAAAGTGTTATTGAGCAAGACAAAGAAGATACTTCTTCAGGGTTTTGCAGGCATCTGCTAAAGCAGTGTGATCAAGCCAATCCCTCATTCAGATTTTACACATGAAGTACAGTTCAGTGTTGTTATGCTTTATAAATATGGTCCCAACAAGGGAGGGCAGTGAGATAAAAATATTAACGCCATAAAAATGATTATCCCTTGCTCTCCTGGAAAAAGGCAATCTTCTCTGCTGTGGGAAAAAGAAAATGAAAGCAGCAATTTTCTGCAAAATAGGTATTTTGGAGGAGGGAAGGAAAAGGAGGGCACCTGGGAGCACTCTTACCTGCTAATTTATGCACTCTGTATAATAGATCTTTTGTTAATTGCCTTTCTGTCATAGAAACCAAATTACATTGTTTCTCAGGGCACTGTGCTAGGATGACACAAGTGGAACTATTGTTTGCCATTTCCCTTGTATGAAGAGGTGAATTTGAATGAGCTATTTTACAAGCATTAAATGCTTAGTTGCATAAACTCCATCCCACTAGCCCAATGGACAGGACAGGACAGGACAGGACAATGTGAATGATTCTCCACTAACCTGATTTCTGAGTACTGGATAATCCATAGGAAAGTCCTTTGGCTTCTCGCCTGTGAGGAGAGGAAAGGATTTATAAATGTCTGTACTCACAGCATTTCAGCTTCATGCCTTAGCTCCAGCAAAGCTTTGTATTTAGTGGCTGAGGACAGGGCTTCACTTTGAGTTC
Source organism: Neodrepanis coruscans (assembly GCA_013400695.1). Taxonomy (NCBI): domain Eukaryota; kingdom Metazoa; phylum Chordata; class Aves; order Passeriformes; family Philepittidae; genus Neodrepanis; species Neodrepanis coruscans. The sequence continues at coordinate 63,619 of VYZS01078769.1, read as the reverse complement.
CTGGAGGCCAGTGTTTATGAGAATGTCAGGCATGCAAACCAGCACTTTGACATTTTCTTTCTCCCCATCTATGTGCAGGTTGTGAGTGCTGGTGTTCAATTTTATGAGGCTGGTACTCAACAATTTGATGTGTCTATGTCTGTATGTGTCACTCCAGGCTATGTTTGAGTCTGCTCTTCTGATTCTTTGGTAGTTTATCGATTTACTGGGAATCCAGGGCAGACTGGGTATAACTAGTGATGAAGCAGCATCATCAGAGCATTGCTTATTACTTCCAAATACCCATCTGCTGACAGAAGCATTTCCTGGCTCAACATGCAAGTGCAGGTTCATATGAATGGGCAGGGAGCACAGTAAGCAGTGCTTCTTCCAGTTCTCTGATTTCTGAAATGAAGTAGCTTAGTTTTAGCTGCTTACCCCAGGGTGTGTTTGCAACTCTTTACAGCTGGGCTCTGCTTTCGGCCTGCTAGGTTAAATGCTGTAACTTAAGGGACTGGGAAGCAGAAACACCACAGGAGGGAAATAAAATGATCCAGATAGCTCAAATCTTCCTTTTGCTGCATTTTTACTTGGCTTTGGTGTGAAAACTATTCTGTCTTTGATTGCTTTACACCTTAGTATTTGTGGGTGTATGTAGACTGAAGAGAACAGCTGGTTACATTGACTGTAAATTGGGATGCACAGTTCTGACCTACTTTAGCTTCATTTTCCTCTGACCAGTGGAGGCATACAATAAGAAATACAATTTACAGAGATACAGCATGAGTTCTACTTAAGAAGAAGACTGATGAACAGGATCAATTCCCACGTCCCTGGTAAAGAGGGTCTGGAAAGAAGGCACAAAGTTGGACATACAAACACCTCCTGTGACAAAAGCCAGTATCTTACTTGCGTAGGGCTGCACAGATACAAATTCCAGAGAACAAGAACAGACACAGCAGGATGAGGACAGGAACAATTATGGCTGTAAGCTTTAAACCTGCATGAGGAAAAAAAGGGATAAAAACTTTAAAAGGCAAATTACTTCAAAGCTGGTAATTTTTACTACAGAGAATGCAACAAAAGTTAAATAGTGTTGCAGGAATTCTCCTTGAAGAGAGCAAGAAAATGTATGACTACAAAACTAAAATACCACCCCTCAGCCACACTTGGTTTTCATGTACCTATGTGGAGTAACATTGAGATGAGAGAGTTGAATATACTTTCTCAAGGGTGACCCTTGACTTCGCATCTATATGCATCCTTACAAAGAGCAGTTCTTTCTTATTACACACTAGATAACTTTTAAAAAGCCACTTATACACACTTTGTCTGCAGTTGCTTATAAATCTGCCAAAGGAGGTTGCAATTTTACATGCTGAGTATGTGGCTCATGAGGAACAGGCTAAAACACTTCAGTCAAAATAGTTCAAAGACTTCCATGAGTGGATCTAGGGAAAAACCTGTTTAGTTCCTGTTAAATTCTAACACAACATATTTTAGAGCAGGGATTTGGAAATTAGCAGTGGAGTGGCTCTTCTGTCAGGAGTATGCCATTACCTGTTTCTACAGACACTTGCCAGTTGTGAGAGTAAGTCAGTACAAGTATCCACAGGGTATTTACAATTTAGCACATGAAATCTCGGTAGGTTTAATTTTCAGTGAACATGGGTCCGGTTTAACCATATTGCTGCACAGAAGAACTGAGGTTGCTTGCTCTTGGCAAAAGTTTCAGAATATTTTTTTTCTTACAGCTATTGTTTCTTACCACGAGTTTTTTTCACAGAGGCATTCCTATAACAATCAGCTGATGGATAGCAGCCTTTGGTACAGTCTGTCTGGTAATTCCTGCCTGCCTATTGGTCCACCAAACAGTCAGCATAAGCAGGAAATTTTGTTTGTTTGCTTTTTGAGATCTTACTGAGAAGTTAGCTCCACAACATTAAAGGACAAAGTCTGCAAATTCAGGCAGTACGCAAATTAAGGTTGTCTGAGCCCCCATGAACACAGGCATTATACAAAAACATTTAAATTACAAACTTGTACACTACTGTATGATTCTAAGAGCTGGGGACCCGCTCTGGGAGGACTCACGGTTTTGTAGAGAGAAGTTAACATTTATGTGAGATCACTACCTCACCTACTAAAAAATCATAAAGTATAGGGAGATAGCGAGGAAGAATTCTTCCAAAAATTGCTTCTGAGGGCTCACTATATTCCATTGAGCACCCACCAAGCACAGCAAATAAACCAATATGACAAGCAAACCAAAGCCTGATGTTTAACATGTCAAGGAAAATTCTTTCTGTGCCTTAAGACAGAAAGAACCTATGCTTCTCATTCTTATCTCTGTTCTTACTCTTTAATAAAGCCGGAAGGGAAAATAAAAGTTTTGGTTTATGAGAAAATTTAAATTTCACTCAGGCTAGGCAGAAGATGTGATGCATCATAAAGAAAATGCAGCACTAGGCAGTGTTACCCAAGTTAGTTTCTTCTGATGGGATGGGCTCTGTAACAGTCCTGTCTTCTTTTCCAAGGGAGGTTTCTGTGCTCTGACTTGGTTTCTGCCACATTGAATGCGTAAATGAACTATTAGCTGCAAAAGAGAAGGGGGCATCAGTGGCACTGGGGTAGCACAGTGGTTTTAGACGCACCATGCCTGGGAACACTGCCCATACCTGGCATTATTCGACACCCCATCAGTTCAAGCTTCAATGCTATTCTTTGGTTCCAAGTTTGAGGGATAATTCGCACATAACGGGCCACTATTGGAGGGATGAAGTTATTGCGTACTATGTCACCAGAGTTGGAATTGCCTTGGAATACCTGCAATAAAAAGTGCATACACTGTTTGCTCTGTTTTGAAAGTTTCTTCCAAGTGCTCCTGACGCCCAACTTCAAAGATTTTCATTATCCTAAAACTAATACATTGATAATCTGGGATTCAGCCACAAGATTTTAGGAACTGAGAGTTCTGGAAAGAAATAATCTTTTTAGTTCTGCCAGATGATCACATTTTTCTGCAAGCTCGGAGGAGAAAGATTATCACCATTTCAATTCTGTGTAATTTCTAGTTAATGTATACTGGTATAATGCTATCATTTTTTATTTAATAGCCTGGCAGCACCTTTTCTTGGGAACAGAGGATATAGATGTAAAAAGAAAAAACTGAAGTGAACTATTTATAGACATTTTAGTAAACTGGTCAGTTTTCTATATAAAGCTTGAAGAGTGACTATTGACTACACAGTTGTTCTTGCACTTATACATTATTTCCCAAAATCAGCTCAGCCCATTGTGCAGAACAGTAGTCCTTGCAATATTAATTTTTGGAGATGCTTCAGCATGATCTAGAAGAACTTAAAAGCTTAATGAGACAGAGAAGTGAGCTGAGCATATCTTAGATAAAATGCCAGGCCACATGGGGCTCTGACAGGACAGGGTCTGTCATGCATCTTAGATGAAACTAAGATTATATATAATACTTTAATAAGATTATTTGTATATAACAAGTAATTGTGGAAAAATACAAGCCTTTGCAGTTCAGCCACTACTAATTTGATTTATCACTTTTTGGGCCAACATCCCCTCAATTTAACATTCAAAAAAATATTAAACCAGTTAATGTTAGGCAGCAAAATTCCTTGCCATGCAAGCCAAGAAAATCAGAGCTAGCAGGAAATCCCTTTACAGTTCTATCAACTATTGTAAGGCCTGAGATCCAGGTAGAGCCTTCTCCTGAGGCAAGTTGAGCTCCCTCAGAAATGATGAGTGAAAGTCTGACTTTGAACACTGTGGGGACAGAGGGCAAGACTTCGGGGGTTTCTTTTGTTTGAAAGGAGACATGAGACTTTCAGGGGAAAATGTTATCTGGCACATCTTTTGTCTGCTGGAACTTGTTCCACTTCTTTCATATGTTCATTGGTACAGCCACACAGAGTCTGTGAAAGCTGGGTATTTTAGTGTAAGAGCACATATTTTACATTCAGTTACATCAATTTCTAACAAACATAGGCTGTGCCCACCGAAGAGTCCTGGCAGCAAGGGGTGGGGAGTGGTGCAGGCCTGGTGAGGGTAACACAGCCAATGCAGACGCCACCAGCAGACCTGGACTTTACCTGAGTGTGTCATTTGCCGGGGGGTGGTGGATTGACCATCCTGATGCATTGGAAGCTGAGCCTCAGTTTTGCTGGTGCCATACTGACCAATGCTTCTGCACTGGTACAGCAGTCCTAGCACAGGCAAATGCTGAGCTCATCTAAAGACCTGCCCAAACAGCTTATTGTACAGCTTTAATTACATCAAATTTTTTAAAGAAGGATACAGACATACACATGCCTCCCTGTGTATTTCCTACAACTTCACCAATCTCTGGATAACTTCCTAGTTTTGACAAGCTCGTTATCTTCTCTATAGGCATAAATTATACTGGGGAAGACAATCCAAGTCTAGACAAGTTTGAAACTTCTAATCTTTCTTGACAGTAAAAGCCTGCCCTTCAATGTCAAGGCAGCATACACATTATTGCTTTGTGTTTCCTACCCTTCCCATTTTTCCTTACCTTTTCTTCATTGCTCAGAATCCCTTTGTAAGTTCTCCATTTCGAGTTGTTGTTTTTATAGTTCATTGTAAATGTCTTGACATAAAAGTTGAAATTCAGCATTGTGGATCTAGAACCAGTGGTTTTAATCCCTTTTAACAAAATGGAAAAAAAAATTCATTTGCTAGGTGTCTGTTTTAAAGGAACACTCAAATGCAAACACAGAAGCCAAAATAATTCAGAAACCTTTGGCCTTCAAGGTCTTATTTTTCACACTGTGCTGAAATTGAGTTTAAAGTTGGGTGAAGAATGCAAATCAGTTCCAAATTGTGAATTTAGAGCAATGGATATTTTTAACAGAGCACAAAAGGCTGAGAGAGCTGGGCCTGTTCAGCCTCAAGAAGAGATGACTGAGAAGGGACCTCATAAACATCTGTAAGTATCTGAAAGTAGGGTGTCAGAAGATAGACCCAGGCTCTTCTCAGTGGTCCCAAGCAATAGAACAAGAGTCAACGAGCAGAAACTGCCGCACAGAAAGTTCCACCTGACTATGAGGGAGAACTTCTTTACTATGCAGGTGAATGAGCACCAGACAGATTGCCCAGAGAAATTGTAGAGTTTCTCTTACTGGAGATATTCAAAAATCATCTGTATGCAATTCAGCACAACATGCTCTAGGATGGCCCTACTTGAGCATGGAGGTTGGACCAGATGACCCGCTGTGGTCTCTTACAACCTTCCCCATTCTGTGATTCTGTTACTCCAAAATGATAATTTCTTTTTGATATTCTGATCAGTATCAGCCATCTTTCCATCTTTAGCATCAACTATAATTTACATCTTTACAATTAATTCAGGAGACAGAAATAGGAATTTCTTTCACCTGGACCTGTGTTTCAAAGGCTATGACTTTCATTATTTCTTATTTCATATTTCTTATTGCATGATTAACGGATCCTAAGCAATGATTTATCATCCATCCAGACTCTGCTGGTCCCTGTGTAAGTATTTTGTTCTGTCAGCACGTTTATAGATCAGACACGCATGACAAGTGAGTCCAATCCTATATCCCTGTAGGAAGACCAGTCTTGTAAATAGCCGTGATTTTTTAAATAGGAAAATAATATTCCCAAATGCAGAACATTTCATTACATTAAAAAAAAAAAAAAGTTGCATTTGTGCACTATTAGCTTTTCAGCTGCATTCATTGTTGTCCAGCTTAAACACCAGTTTCTAATAACCAGGCAGCAACATACCTGTTATTCTCTTCTTCTCTCCCAAGTCTATCTCCAACCATTCACGATTGCTGCTGTGGTTAGAGGCCCAAGCTAATTCCAGCACTTGAAACCAAGCCTTGTCGGGAGACCACTCAAATAGTTGCCCAAACTCATTGGTTTCCTCCCAGTAGGAAGATGCAGTAACCTGGCTCTTGGATAGGAATCCCTCTTCCAAACTGAGAGATTTGTTGCAGCCTAGGAGTCCCCACACAGACAGGCAGAAGGAGTTATTTTGCGTTTTCACACGATATTTTTATATTAGGCTAGCAACATTTGAAGACCACCCACAACAGCAAGTCAGACATTGCTGAATCTAGTGATAGCCTGATGCTCTCCATTAGATGTGGTGTTTACCAGTCAATTTGTAGTGGATGATCCAGTACCAGAGTACTGCAGTCCCTCTCCTTTACCAATCTAACTCCTACATACATGACACCTTCTGACTCCATCTGCTATTTTTGCAATTTTGTTTTTTAATGTCTGCACTTTTGTCTCATTCCTGTGAAGATATTTTTTATTTTAAAATTTTTCTTCTGAAACATAATATTTATGTTTTGAGATCGGCATTAACTAATTCTGCTGTACAAAACATTTCACAGATGAAGGCACTGTACTGAAAGGAACACTTTACTGTAAATATTTCATAATCCTCACCTGCAATTAGGGCTAGGAAAGTTACTCATTAGAGAAGCTCCTTGATGTTGGTGCCAAGATGTGATATCATGAAGATAATAGCTGCAGGTAAGTACTACAAACTCCACCAAAGAATCCACAAAATTTCTGCACATTAAGGTTCTCCAGAGAAAACAGGCCAGTGGAATATGGTTTCAATGAAGTTAAAAATAATTCCATGGCAGATTCAAAAGCCTATACATGCCTATACATACAGTTTTCAGTGGAATAATAAATAATTTTATCTCAAATGAGTAAAATGTAATTCAAATGAACGAACGCAAACTTTCCTCCCCTCTTTGCTTTGTTTTGTGCAAATGAACAGCTTGACAAATAAGAAGAGGGTTTTGCATTTTGGAAAGTCATTAAAAAATATCATTCCGTATCAATGCAATATAAATATGTCTTCATTCCTCCTATGCCTTCTTTCTCTTCTTGTATGATGAAGATGAAATTTTTAAATGTCTGAAAAAAACTGCTTTCATTTTTCTGTGGCTGAAAGAACATAAAAATGGGATTATCTGATTGCCATTTTTTATATGCTGGCACCAGAAATGCAACAGCAGAATACTATTTCTGTTTCTTGTCTATGTGCGTATGACCACACATATTCTGTGGTTTTTTTCTAGCTCACTTGACATCCCTTCAATTTTTTTATTCACTTGCCAATTTAAAAAAATTGCTGTTCAAAAATATCCTTTCTAGACACAGCCTAGCATTCTCATGATTACTTTTCAAAACTTTTGCAGAAAATACTTAAATAAAAAGGTAGCAGTAGAATAGCTAAAAATAAAGCAATTATTCTTACCATTTGAAGTAAATGTAAACCGCTTATCTGACAGCGAACCACTGTAAGAAAAGAAAAAGGTAATTCAACCTTTCATGAGGCAGTCACAGGAATGCTGATGTACAGTTTCAGAATCACTGTTTGTCCAGTAAAGTATCTCTGTCCAGGCAGCCGCTTTCTTTGCTAAGCTGGCTACTGACCCCAGTAAGAGCACTCTAGTGCATCTCTTACTGTGACTGAATTCAGATCACTTTTCTAATGGATATTAGCATTTGTTATGCTTTAAACTGACTGCCTGTTGTATCAGCCTGTTCCTCTTGCTGCATACGAAAGAATGACAATTGATGGCAACTTAACCATACCAGCTCTGGCCATTCCTCCTTGGGGCCTACAGGTGTGTCATAGCAAGTCACTGGTTGAAAACTAGTCCTCATTTCAATCTGTGTGGGAACCAGTTCTTATACAACCATGGCCAACATCTCCCATCAGGAATGGTTCTTTATGCTCCATTAACCACATCTATGGTTCCCTTTTTTTTCCTCTGTCTGACATGGACTGCTTCGCCTCAGGAGAAAAAAAATTTCTTGGGCCACTCCACACAGCCCTGCACAATGCAGGACAAGATAAAATCACCTCTGTAAGGGAAAGCTGAGCTTTCCTTGGCCTCCCAGGGAGCTGCTTTCTGATTCCCAAGGAGATGCCCCTGAGATTTCATTCTAGAAGCAATGACTGACCGGTTGCCTAATAAAAAGAAAAGCCTGAATTTTAAAGTGAAATTAGTTTGGATTTCTTGAAAGTCTGACCCCTTCACACCATCACTTCAATTAGATGCATGCATCACTTGCCCCTTTTGAAAAGCCTTGGCCAGCGTGACTAAGCAGTAAAACAACTTCTGCACTAAGCATCAAGAGAGCTCCCTTTCAGGCTGCTTTTTGTTGCTGGCCAGGAAAATATCCCCCCTGAGGTATTGTCTGCGTGCTAACCAGGGTGTGCACATCTACGTGTTTTGAGAGCACTGCAAACGGAGAATAAGAAAGTAGTCCCATGTCAAGGTCAATAAAAATACTGCCTGTTTTTGTCACGAAGGGAAAACTAATGGCTACAGGAAAATGAAGCCCATCAGAGATGACTGGGCGGGACCTGATTTATCTGGGCATGTAGGTGGCATGTAGCTAGAAGGTGAAACAGCCCTCCCTCCCACATTTTTTTCCCAGGCAATCCTCAGGGGTGATCAGATGCACTCTCCTCACTTCAAACCAGTTCGACATCATAGCCAAAATATCTTTTGCTTTCTTAGTGAATGAAAAGCAATCCATTTCAAGAGAAAAGAAGAAAATAAACACCTATGGTGATCAGTAAAACTTACCCAAAACAGCAATCACAGTTCTTCTTGAATATAAAACTTTGTAATAAAACTGACACCCAGCTCTCTTTCAAATAGAGAGCTGCAAATTTAGAAAATAGAGGGAAGAGGTTAGCATTTCTAAAGTCTATAACTATGAAATCAAGCTGAAATATTTCTGCTATAATTCACTAAAGTTTCCTAATTTGACAACTGTCATTTGTCACACAAATTCCATTTTGTCCTTTAAGGGAGAGTATTGCCCCATGGTCCTCATTTTTGTGACAACCTTCAGGATCCTGCCTTTCTAACACCACATGGAAGACCTGTGCTGGTAGCTCTGCAAAAAAATGATGTTACTTGCCCTAATTAAAAAAAAAAAAAAAAAAAAAAAAAAAAGAAAAAAAAAAAAAAGCCCAAAACAAAACAAAAAACCCCACCAAAAAAACCCAACACATTTTTTTTTCCAGAGTTGGTCTCAAGCAAGCTTTTCATAAGCAGTGTAAGTTAACTGTGAATCTCATCTTTCACTATTCACAAGCACGCAGTCTCTTGCATTTTCAAAGACAAATGATTTCACAGGTGGGTATGTAGTCACCGGCTAGGCCACGTTACAAACTTAAACCCACATGTATTTGTACTGGGGTACCAGAACTGCCCAATAAATCCAGCCACTTGCTCTTCATTATAGCATTTGCAGGTGCAGGCATGGATCATGAGAACTGAAAACCTCACAGATACTGGAACATAAAAAGTGCACTAAAAAATGGGGTGGGGAGGCCAAGGTCAGTTCTTGTGGGATGATGGGTGAGCGAGCTGTAACTCCACGTTAACAACACAGATACTTAACAGCTCAATGCCCTCCCACACCAGCTTTTGATGAGGTCAATTTCACATCAAGTCACTAAATAATTTAAATCTTTAATACTGGAATCCACTATAAATGAGATTTTAAAAGCTTGAGTAAGCTTTCATTAAAGGGCATCTAAAAAGCTCTTAAAGCACTGCTGCTCAAGCACCAATTTTTTCTTGCCAGCACCGTCTCCTCTGAAGGATTTACTTTCAGTGTGTAGGCACCTTGAGGACAAGGAAGCCATGCTGTTTTGTAAAAACCTCTCATAAAAGCTTTTTTAAAGCATTAAATGCATTGGTTCATTTTCTTAGTAAACAGGCCCACTGTTTCTAAGACCATTTTTTCATGTTTTGAAATATAGGGATTTCCCTGCATACTCCAGTTTCCCTGTTCTGGGATAATGGCCCCATACCAGCAGTTCATCTGCTCCAGGAATTGTCCCAGCTGTTACGTGTGGCAGAAGCATTCTGGGAAGCGCTGTGCTCACACTCACATTTTTCTCAAACTCTGTGCCATCTAGTTTGCAGGAATCCAATGCATAATGAGCCTGTTTATCTGTGGCTCCCTCTATAAACTGTAGAAAGTGAATATTGTTTCCTGAGGGCAATTCAGTCTCTTCAAGATGTGCATCATGCTCGAGGAGTGCTTCTGTGCCCTGGTAGGCAGGAGAGCTACAGGGGCTACGCTCCTCCTTAGGGTGCTTTCTCAGAGGCCTCATGTTAAATTGGCTAAATCCAAGGCCTGGTGGCTGGTTTCAGACTGGAAGCACAGGTTTCAGCCCTCCTTCAAGTAAATGGAAGTTTTCCCACTTAAAAGTAACAGAGACAAGTTTGCAACTCTGTGGGTACTCCTATTACTTACATGAAATGGATGGGATGTTTTATGAATAGCAACATTAAAGGGACATGTGGCAGTTAAGGTGATGGGTTAATAATGCAAACAGTATCTTCCCCCAGCATGTGTACATTTGCTGTCATTTATACTTCTTTCCTTGCCCACGAGCCCTTGTATTGCGAAAAAAATACAAATGGGAATCACAAGTGCCTTTCATTACATTATATGCTACTGTCTGAGTTACTCCTCCTGGGATTCTCAAGGATCACAAATACGAATGTATGTAAACAATTCTGTAACATCCTTAGATAAGGTACAAAGTATTTAATTTATGGTTTCACTAAGCAGGCATGCGTGATGGAAAAAATTTTTATTACTTATTTTATGGAGGGGGTTGGTGCCGGTGCAGAGCTCTCAATCCTGCTTTGGCAATTTACTTCCAAGTAAAATAGAAAATATTTAGACTTTACAGTTCGTTGGCTATGTTCTACATACTACCCAAATTTGTATACTCCATTTCCGTTATATGTATAGCATTTCAATCTGTGCTGAAGTTTAAGCACAGAAACAGAGCAAATGAATATCTTTTTTTTAATGAATAAAACCATGATTATAAAGCTGTCAGAAGGGTGTGAGAAATCATGGATAAACCAGGAAAATAGTATAAAAAATACATATTCCCTTAACTCTCACAGGCTATGGGATGGAAATTTCCCTTTCCACATTAAAAAAAAAAAAAGAAGCCTCATGTAAAATTCAGATAACATCTGAAAATTAAAAACTATAAACCAACAGGAATGACACAAGCAGTTGCTGGAAGGGCTTACTGTGCTAGATGGAGATTAGAGGATTTATTTCTACTTCAACAACAGTACAATTAAAAGTCAGAAGCTAAGCGGTAAATATAACACCCTTGCTATAAATATTCTAAAAGAGAAAAACTCTGAACATGTCAAAAGCACAATGTTTAAGAAGCTGTTTATTAAATCCCCTATGGCTCAATGGCACTTTTTATTTATTCAGTCTTTCTAGCTTTTTTTAAACTTTAACATGAATTTATCATGATTAACACATCGATTAAAGGTGTTTGTTGCAGAACATCATACTTTCATATATCTGCTAACCAAGTAATTTGAAAATATGTTTTGGAAAGAACAGAAGGGGAAAAAAAAAGAGAACACCACTCTACATGGTACAGAGCCACTGAAAACTTGGGACATTTTCCTGTTTCTAATGCCAACACCATTTTAATAAAGCCCACAGAAATTAAGCCCCAAAGCCCCTAGACCCCCACCTAACATCTTTTCCTCCTAGAATGGTGTTCCCACCTACTTCTGCTGATGTGGGCAGCGCACTGTGCCCCGGGGTTTGCCCCCAGTGTAAGCCCCACCAGCGGTACTCACTCTTGTGAGGGGATGCCATTGGCGATGACGCCTTCATAGCGGCTGATGCCCTTCTGCTGGGTGACGCTGATCTGACCGCCCAGCTCGTCTGTGATCACACCTGCATGTATCGCAGATTTGCACAGCAGCGAGGTCTGAAAGGCAGAAGACAAAGCTCAGAAGATCAACCTGACAAAGTGCTAATGCTTTCCCTTCCAAGCCACTAGTATACAGGCGTTACAGTTCATAAAATCTAGCAAAAGCTCAAGAGGCAGGGGACAGAGAAAGAACAGTAATCCCTGAAAAAAACACATTTCCCAAAGTAATTTTATTTTTTTTTTAAATGAGAAAACAAATGATCTAACAAGAGTGTCACTCCGCAGGAACACAAAGTCAAAGGCAAGGCAGTTCTTCCTTGGGAAGATAAATCAGTAATTCCTTGGCATTCTTGCCTATAGGCAGACCTATCTATAACTACACCTTAGGATTTGAGTCACGGTGTATATTAGGAAATTTGGCTATGTGTTGACTAGCTGCTGCTGGGTTTTAAGTATGGCACATTTCCCAGTACCTCAGGTGGGATAGCACTGAAAAATACAGGCAGGACAACTTCTGTGCCAACTAGGTGGCTGCAGGCAGAGATTGGTCTGGCTCACAGCATCCTAGCTTGGGCTGTGCTACGACAAGCTGGACTGCTCCCTTCAGAGAGGGCTGGGGGGAATGGGGGCACAAAGGCAGCAGGTATCCAGGGGAGCCCTGCACGTTTTTCCCATCAGAAAAGCTAAATCCTCCTTAATGGTGAAGAAAATGTCTTTCACAAATTCCTCAGTGCAGATAAGATCTGCATGATGTCACAACATGTGCCGCTTTTCTGTTCTAATCATCCAAACCAAGGGCAGAATAACTCCAGCTAATGAGAATGTAACATGGCATTTCTTTGTTTCTTCAGCTTTGCCACTTTCCAGACTGGAGCCAGCATGCTTGAGTAACTGGATGAACAGGTTAAACGTGAACACTGACTTTTTGAAGATTCAGCAACTGTTACAGTTGTGACAGGGTCACATTTTACTTCATGTGGTATGACTAAACTTACTCCTATGAGATTTCACAGGCATGACAGGAGGACAGTCTACATTGAGGGGCACAGAGGGGGCAGAGCTCTGTGTGATATGAACTGTGGATAAATACAAGCACTTGGGCAACTTTTTCATTTTAAAGAGCAAGCAGTAAAAACAACCCAAGAGGTTGGTAGCTATCAGTGGGATGTGATTAGGCAATGTCTAAGATTTATTTAATTTCAGAGCAAATTGCTAGGATGCTACAGGCATACTCTTAAAGAAAACTCATGTGTTACCAAAATGTATTTTTTTCACACATGAACACCAAACAAATAAAAGCTAGTCATAGAAATATATAGTGCATGGATGCGCACTGCCTGGAAAGGGACAAACACTATGCAAGATCCTTCCAGAAAGCCAGAAACAAGAAGTCAGTAGGTGTATTTGACAATCAGTGGACTTTGTTCTCACACAATTGATTTGTCTGTTTGACAAGTGTCTCTGTGTGCTTATACACTGATAGCTTACCTATATACTGATAATAAAAGCTATATCTAACACAGCTGGTAAGAATTACTGACAAAGGTTAAGTAGCAAAAGTTTATACCAAGTTGTTCTATTCTTGTTTCTTTCATCTTTATAAATTTCTCCTCATTATCCTGTGTACTTACATCTCTGTATCCTTCTCCAATATTCCCAGAAATGTCACCTGCTATATCTCTGCAGCCAGCAGGACAGTATCTGCTATAGTGAGACAAGAAAGGCTTGTTTAAGACAAGACTATAGTGATGATACACACAAACAAACTAAATGCTCTCAAACCAATAAATATTTTAGCGGCAGTTTCTGGCTGATGTTCTGTTAGTGAGTCTAGGAGGTAAATAAATGGGTCCTTGAGCTCACAGATGGACTGGACACAGTAGCACACAAAGAACCAGAAAAGCAGTTTTGCAAGGGCATTTATTTCTGTTTAATCCTCTTGTTCTAGAAATGCTACCACATGAGTCTTCAGCACAGCCCAGATAAGAAGCCTATATGCACACCCAGACAGCAGCCAGAAGAGCACAATTTATTACCATTTCAAATCCTATCACAAAGTTCAAGGCATCAAGAAATTATAGCTTGTCCTCAGATAATCTTGTATCAGCTGGGACATGATCTGCTCTCAGAGGGAGCACTGGAATTTGAGGCTACTTTGAATTTCAAAGTGGAAAGTCCTTTTATATATACCATGTATATATATGCCCTAAAGAGTATTGCTAAGAGCTCTGCAACTATCAACTCCACTCATTTTTTAAGCTGCAGACTTCCTTTATGCATTACTGCTTCACACGTACTGCTTTCACACTAGGCCTTGGACCATTACAGCATCAGAGCTCAAAAAAATTCACCTCTCCAGAAATACAAGACAGTTTTCTAACATTTTTTAAGGATCAAACGAGATGATAGATACAGCAAAGCAAGCCAGAACAGAGTTGCAAATCCTCTTTACCTGAATTCAGCCTTCTTGTAGTGGTTTGCTCGTTCCAAACAGGTGATTAGATCTGCGAAAAGTTTACAAATGTCAATTCCTACTGTAGGATGTAGAAATACAGACAAATATTTGGCTAAACATAAAATTACATTTAAAGACCTCTCTGAATAATCCTTAAGCAATCTTATTAAACTGGAAGCAACAGTTGTGGTTTTCCCTCGTTCTTTTCAACTCTCTCTTCTACTCCTATTACATTTTACACCTTCATCAAAGTTGAACAGACATCCAGAACATTATATGTAGTAACGAAAATTTTAATCTCTCCTAACCCTTCATCTTACCACAGCGTGGTGGATGCTGGAGCCCAGAATGCACTGGAGTGTCAAGGAGAAGGTACAGATTTTCTCTTTCACTGGGCCTGTATTGCAAAGGGTCAAGGTACAGATTTTCTCTTTCACTGGGCCTGTACTGCAAAGGGTCAAGGTAGGATTTTAGCAGCTATTATATCTGGTTAATATTACAACTTTTTTCTTGTACACATGCTATTAAAAATATCATGGTTCATGCTAATCTGGAAATATTTATGAATAAACATTTGGGCTAAGTCTATGTGAGTAGAGAAGATAATGAAACAGAGGGGACTATGCCTCTAATTGTCTACTGCTTTTGGATTTCACTTTACCTGGATGATCACTACTGGCGTAGGACAACAGAAAACCTCGTCCTGACAAGTGGGATCCACTCTCAAAGTGAATAATTGCCTCATTGCTATCCAGAATGATTTCTTTGGGGACAGGCATCACATTGCCACAATATGGCCCTATGGACAGAACAAAGAAGACTTCAAAAGTTTAGATTACATAATTAGGCTGGAATATTCTCATGATTAGCAAAGAGTTTCATAACACACTCATTCTCTTTCAGTACCAATCCAAATGTTGACAAAAGATTTTTGGCTTCAGTCCTTTATGAGTATGAGTTCCAAAGTTGCCCTGACAAGGAGTGGCCAGGATCCAATTGTCTCTCCATGGTAGAAATTCCAGCATACACATCTCTCATCACATAAGCCTTAAGAGAATGATTAATGCCTTTTGACCTTTGACGTACAACATGCTTACAACCAGCAGTAATTCATTAGAGAAAATAACAGGGCATTCAAAAGCAATCCAAGGGATCTAGGCAGGGTCTCCTAGATAAACTCTCCAGATGCATACAGCTCATGCTGCTGTGGCACAGCAGCCAGTCAGGAAGGATTAAGATCGCAAACAGAGTGCCTAGTTTTCAGGGACCTGTGTGCTACAAGCCAAATTGTACTGAAAGGCTCATAACACCTTACTGAGAACATTTCTCAATCTTTTTCCTTTCAAAAACACCATCAGATCATGGAATTACACAGTTCGAGTCTCTAGAGTTTTAAAGAAAATAGAGACGTAGAGAAAGGGGAAGATGAAGGGAGTGGGACAGGGAGACAAGGGCCTTGCACTTGCATTGAATTAGATAAGGTTTTTACAGCTACCAAGTGCAGCATCTTGGAACCATCCTTAGGATACTCCCTTCTTGTGACAGCAGGCATGCCCAGGAGTCCTAGTAATTATATTGGCTTCTTCAGAAGTCAGTTCCCAAAGGGAGTGTTCTTTTGAGACTGCCCCAGTCTTAGAGCTTGCCTTCTGTCACCACACCTGAGTGCAAACGCTTGACCCTGGCTGCCCTCAAGCACAGATAATACACAGAAAATCCAAAGTAGTTTGGGGACACTTGTTTGAATTTATGAAGCTATTTGCAATATAAACTGCAAAGATGTTTTGGTAAGGTGGCAAACAGATTTTTTTCCCTAGAGAAAAAACAATAAACGACCCTTTACAAGCTCTTAGCCCTATCTGTTCTGTTGAGGTAAATGACAGCTTTTATGTCCTCAAGTAAGTCTTTGGGATGAAAAATTATTTGATTTCTCCTAGACAACCTCATTTTGTTGGTGGTGGCTACTTTAGGGCAATTTGGAACTGATTTCTGAGACATAAGAAATTACATTCACAGCATGACACAAATTTGATGAGTGATACCCTTCCTAACAGGCTCCTAAAAGCTTCTTACTTTTGCTTGATATTCTGGGGTTGGGGACCCTCTTTCCCAAATACTTCATTTGCCTTATAACAACTATAAGGTCAGCCTATAGAGTAGCCCAATCAGAGCCAACAACAGCCAGCTTAGCAGAATGGGACAAACAAAAGGAGGAACTCTTGTCTTTTGGCTTATAAAAATCATATGGTGAAGCCAGGCAGGCAGAGAAACAAGCGATGAGTGTGACATTTCCCTGGAGTACTCATGTGTTGAAAAATGACTCACGTCTTAGTCAGAGAAAACAATGACTATAAAAAGGGTTAAACAAATTGCTTAGGAAATGAACTTATCAAGAAGACAGCATCTGACACCATGTCATACCAGACAACTTCACAAGTGATTTATTTGAGGCCTTTTGTGTTAGATTGCAGTGGGAGAAGTAAAGTGCTAACTTAGATATTTTTTTTCTGAGAAAGTGGAAGACAAGGAGGCATTGCACTTCACCAAAACAAAATGCCCAAGAAAGCTTTAGTCCTTTTTTTCTCTCAAGGACTGTCTCTACATATTTTCTCACAAGTGTTCTTTGGCTTTCTCCCTTGCAGCAATTGGCAGTGACCTATCTACTCTGTAGGTACAATTTAGATGGCTGAATCACTCAACCACACATCAGCTGGATCAGGGATGAGTGTCTCCTGCTGTAGCAAGCCTACATACGTTCCAGATAACTATACAAACAAATCACACCTCATGAGCAAAACCAGTAAAATAAAATAGTCTAAATTATAGAGTTGTATAATCCAAATGAAACCCAGAAATTCAGAAACTCAGAATCCAAAAAAAAAGCTGAAGAATTCAGCATTTGATGCCTAAAAATTCCTTTCTACTGTTATGTGATAAACCCAAAAAGGTTACCAGGCTTCTGCTGGTTTACTGAGACATTCTCATAGGTAGCTGAAAATTAAGGGGGTCTAAGATGAATTCCTTAAAGGATATAGAAACAAGAAAGAGTATACATTCAAGGAAGAAGCATTTTCCAAAACTTTTATCAGTTTTCTGCAAAGATTTGTGAGACAAAAAATGGGGGGAGGGGAGTGATTTATTAATACCACAAAACATTTACTTGTCCTCTTGTTGCAAACTGAGGAAACCTTGCAAGATATTTCACTCTATTTCTTCTCAATAATTCAAGTAATACCATATCAGCACTACACTGTCAGGTCCTCAGACTTGCCTGAGATCTAGTAGTGTTTATTTCCATGTTATCAAATACAGAAATAAGTGCTGAGAGGTAGGGTTCAGAAAAGTGTAAGCATTATCTCACTCCTATACTGATGTTCTTAGAGAAACTAATCTGATACCAATTTGGCTTAGAGGTTCTTTACTCCCCGAAAAAACTAGACATATATAGTCTATTTTTCAGCAAAAGGTGTTAATTCACTCTTTGTGGTGCATGCTGTGTTTAAAATGATCAGTGTAAAAGCACCTTCCTCATTTGATTTACCTAATAATACTGGTTTTGGTTTAGCAGCACCTCACTCCATTTTGCCAAGTTTTTTCAGAGTGGCCTTTTTAATCTCAAATTCTCGTTTTTCCTCTAATCAATTTATTTCACTGATGGTCTTCCAAGAAATTTCCCTAGGGAACAACTAGCAATACTCAAAAAACAAAACTGATTCAGGGTCAAAACAATTCTTTGGGTTCAGTTTTGACAGATGAGAGAATTTTATGCTTTTATCTGTTTTCTAATTTTCTTCAGAAATATAACATCTTTGTTTCTATGGACTCTTTCCTATGAACTTCCATACAGTAGTCCTCCGTATCCTTTCATGTGGGAAAGCCAGAGACAGGATAGTCTCACAGGATCTCTGCATTTCAACTTGTGGTACACCTGGATTAGATGCACTTTCCATATACACAGCAATGCCTAGTAGATTTGCTGTCCATTGGCTTACTAATTACCTTGAATATATACACTGCCAGAATTCACAGCCATCAGAGGACTAAAACTAATCAACATCTGTAGACATTAGATTTCACCTGAAAATTGTATTTACTACTCAATATTTTCCATTTGCAACTGAGATGACAAAAATATTGTTAACGTTTCCTTTTAAAACTCATTCATATGTGCTCCCTCCCTAGGATTTATTGATATCCCTTTGCTGTCTACACCAATACTATACAACAATAGTGGAGATACGGGATGATGGAGAAAGCCTTGGTTTGTGTCTAGTATGAAAATGAGAAACTTGTTTATAAGGCCCTGTTAATTTTTGCTGCAGCATTTGGACTTGATTCTGGATAAATATTTAATTCCTAAACCTGGAACTTAGCCAAAGGTTTCTTAAGATTCCTTTTGAGAACTGCCAGATCACATTATCAGTTTTTCATCTTCTCTTAGTTTTAAGTTGTTTTGCATATTTAGCTTGAAAAACAAGTCATGAGTGCTGATCTCTCTTGTTTCCTGTTAAAGTAAAGTGAATTGGCTGGATATCTGTTGGGATAAGTAGGCAGGATAATGTGGTTTGTTTACTAAGAACAAAGAAAAGAGTTTGATTTTAATAAACAGATGTGTTACATGTGATGAAACTGAGTAAGTGTTTTCTGTATTTCAGTACATCTAGATGCCAGGGCTTTTTCTTTTTTGTGTCTCATTAACAGGTTGACCCAACTGTTGTTCTGTTTGTTTGCTCCAGATTCTTCTTATATATCTACATAAAATTCTGCTGGATAGATATGAGGGGTCTAAGGATTTCACATACACCAAATTTAATATTCTCTAATTAAACTAGCATTTAATGCCTTTCATCCAGAATATTTGACCTGTTGGTATGGTTTAGATGGCTTAAGTGAAATATTTTTATTTGAAATCCCTGTCTCCAAGTAGTATTAACATCCTCCAAGATACACAGTAAATTGTCTCATGGATATCCTTTTTAGCTTGCTCCTCTGGAGACTGAAGAGAATATTTTACATGTTGTTTATTTTTTTAATGCTAGCAAATAGCCTACTGCTTTTGTCATAATAATGCTGTTTTGCAAATCTTATGATCTTTGCAGCATTGTCTGGTTTTATGTGGTCTAGTTTATTTCTCCTGTCAACCAGGCCCTGCCACAGCTCATGAGATAATTCAACAGAGAAACTTTCCTTTATTTTTTAGTACTTCCTGTATGAAATGCTGTGCCTAGAGGACCCTCTAATCTTACACCAGCTGGCAATGCCTACATGCCATTCGTTTCTGTAGTTCCTAATATTTTCTGCCTCTTCCATAAGGCTTTTGCTTCCTTTTAGAAGCAATTATTTCCCTCATTAGCTACTGTCTGGTTCACTATGCTCATTCGGCTTTTAAATTTCTCAACTTCATTTGAAATCTGCAGTTTGACTTTCGCAGAAGCCTTTAAGAAGCTTGGTTTAGATATCAAATCATGACATCCTCTGTTCAACAGAGAATCTTCTCCCTTTTTTCCGTCTTTACTTTCAGAGTAAACTGTCGTTGGCGGGCAAGGTGCAGCAACAATCCCACAGATCTGCTCTCCAGGCTTAGTATGTCCTAATGCATTTGTTTGGGGAAAAGAGTGTCTCAAATTGTCATCCTTATATTCAGTCACCTTTTCTCAAATAAATCAATTTGGAATTACCTTGGTAGCTGGGGAAGGACAGGGGATAGTATGAACACAGATTATGCTTGTTTCACTTCGGAACTAAAAACTCATTCAGAGCACAAGTCTTTCATAAATAGCACACAAAACCAGCAGGGATCTGTTGTATGAAAACATCTGCATTCTTGAATTCATCTCCATCCCACATTCACACTAACACTTCACTTTGATAAGCAGTAACTCTTCCTCTCCCCTGTATCAAGGACTCAGGGAAGGTGGTGTTTAACACTCAGAAGATACAAGCTGAGAGAGCAGACAGGATGAGACAGCCTGGTTATT
Source organism: Neodrepanis coruscans (assembly GCA_013400695.1). NCBI lineage: Eukaryota > Metazoa > Chordata > Aves > Passeriformes > Philepittidae > Neodrepanis > Neodrepanis coruscans. Next base: position 43,425 of record VYZS01078769.1, on the reverse strand, counting down.
CAACATTTAACTCTGTGCAACAAAGCCTGACCTCAGGCTGAGCAGTAAGCATTTCTTATTTTAGGAAAAACAAATAAAACATTCAGATAACGTTTCCAAAGGGTCGCCAGAGACTGCAATAAAGGAAAGGCATCCAAGCTAGACTAGAGAAGTAATGGCAATTTAAAAACAGAGGGCCTGGACCACCTGCACAGGCTGTAGGGCTGCCTGCTTGACCTGAGCTGAGTTCCCCAACTTCTAACATGCTGTGGTTTTAGCCAAATCCAGAATTACATTGTCCAAAATTACAGCAACAGCAAGGAGTCATGAGTGAAGAGCTGTAGTTTAACAAAAAACAGAGAATAACATACAATACACTGTATGCAGCTAAGAGGAAAAAAGGGTCCATTTGGTAAAATAAAACACAGACGTTCTTTGTTGCATCAATCTTTCCAAAGCTGAAACCCCAGGATATTCAGGCAACCACTCAGGCGAAACCCAACTGTTAGAAGAGTTTTGACTGTTAAGAAACTACTTGACTTGATCTTCAGCAAGAACTTGTCTGGGCATTTCCCTCAGTTTCCTGAAATACCAGAAACAATACAGTAATAACAAGTTTCCTTTGAGGGGCAAAAAAGAAACCTGGACACACCCTTATATTCAAGTAAGATATTTACTTCAATACGTAATAATAAGAGGCAGGTTTGTCATAATGAGAGGCAGGAGGCATCCAAAGGCACTGCGTTATCCAGCACATCCACGCGCACACACACACACATATGTACACCCTCAGCAACCATTAGACACCAGTAAATGCTAAATTTGTCTAACAGCTGTTAGTGGTGGACTGTGGGGAGGAAAAAGCATTTTCAGTAATTTCTCTATTTCACTAGTTACCAGCTGTAAATTATGCAAGAACAAGTCAACTGCACTAACTCCAAATTATTACTAGTCACTCAGCAGCTCTGACATCTACCCCAGAGGAACATATCAACCTCCTACTGACTGGAAGTGAATGGAGAAGTAAGTAGGTACTTATCTCTTCTTTAGTCTTTCTCTCCAGTCAAGACTGATGATCATCTCAGAAAATTAAGGGGAAAAAATACCAAGCCATTACATAGGGAAAAAGACAGGAAAAAAAAAAACACCCAAGAAAAAAGGATCAAAAGAGGTGTAGAAATCTGATAAAGACATGAAGAGAAGCTGACTAAAAGTAGTTCCTGCTGAACTTTTAAAACATTTATGTTCCACCTTCATAAGTAGTGCAAATTTTGTTCTTGAGAACTATAGGGCTGACATGGTTAATCTTGTTTCCACATATCCCTTTAACTAATTAAAAAATCAGAAGCTCTACTTCAGAGCCCAGTATTTTTAATATGCTCAGATAATGCAATTAACTTGAGAAAAAAAGCATTTCAGTAAAAGCTACACCTTGTCTCCACTGTGAGATTACACTCATATTAATTTTTATTCTAGATTCTTTTTGTGGGACGAAAGACCCATATTTTAATCCAGTGAAAAGCTGTGCCTTTCACTGGATTAGTTATTCTAATAGTTATTAGAATTACTATTATTAATAGTAATTATTATTATTTCTAGTTATTTCTCCTAGAGACAACACGTGCAAAACTGTGCTAATATTTAAATGCGTGTCAGACAAAGGTGACTCGGTTTCCCCAAAAAGGGTGTTAGATTCCCTTTGCTGACTGATGATTAATATTTTCACATCTAAGTCTGGATGCAAAGCTAACATCTTGACAGAGAAGGCTTGCTACAGGTTCTTTCCTCCAGTGAACACTGAAGAAAATAATCTGCAGACTAAGAACCAGGAAATAGTGTTCAGACATTTTATTTCTTCTGTTTCAGAATTTCATTAAGTTTATTTCATTACCATCCTTTAATTGCTGTATTGGAGAAATCTAAATGCAATAGCTGCCTTCACAGGTCCATCAAAGCTGAGAAGTATCAAAGGTGAGAAGAACTGTAGTGTCATATTTGTGTCTTAGTTGGGACTCGGAGAGGCTTCAGAAGATCAGCATACGCAATAACACTACATGCTTTTCTAGGAATTAATTGTACTCTTCTATCAGTCTAAAAAATTCGAGGAATGACCTGAACTTAAATAAAATTTGCAAGTGATCTAATCTGTAGTCACCAACTTACAAAAGTGAAGACATCAATGTTACAGCCAACATAAATCAACTAATCCATTCATTTGTATTTAATAGCTTCCCCTTACTGCATGGAACATAAATACCCCAAACACAAATTGAGTTACTCCTTGCTGTACTGCATGAATCCCTATAGAGTGTTATAATCATGAATTAATCAGTAAAATGTAAAGACTGGAAGAAATTTGAAAGGAAAACAATGCTTCGTCATCTGGAGTCTTTTTTTACGCTAATTTTATGTTTACATGTACAAACTAGTGTTTTGCCTCTGACCATTTTCTAAGCTGCAGAAATACTCCTTAACAGATGTTTGTACTCATACTGACAGTCATGTTGTTTTCTGTAGAGTTTGAGATCAGCATGGTATTTAAAACATATTTCCCTTTGGACCTTACTGTCTCATAAGTCCTCGTAAGTCCAAACTTCCTAAATACAGACCAAAGACTGCTCAGCTAATTTGAAACACGAGCAATATTCACACTGCCAGGTTTCATACTTTGCTTTTTAGGTTTTCCCTTTTAAACCCAGGTCAAATACAGGACTAGTTTTTAATTGCTCAAATGTTTTCAATGCCTGCAAAATATTTTAAACTCTCTATCATCCTATGAAGCAATTTCAATGGCAAAAGTCAGTATTTCTTTGGCCAAAGGGAAGATGTTGACTTTCCTATAGATGTTCGTGAAGAGGAGAGGGTTTCAAAGAGGAGATCTGGGCTCAGAAACAGCTGTCTAAAGGCCACTTAACAGACTGAATATATGCAGCAGTGCTTACTCACAGGGATTCTTTAGCTTACATAAATGTATATTAAAGCCCAGAGCTGCAGCAAAACTATTGAAAAAAGACTTAGAGGAGCTCTAATCTCAACTAAGAAGTCCTGTGTCTTTTTTAAAAGACAAGCGACATCATGAATTTATGCCTATAGAACTATTTCTGTTTTGTTCTGCGTGGATTTACCCAAATGTAGATACTTTGTAGGTATGCTGGTGGAAAAGTCTACAGAGAGTGGCAGACCACAAAAACTATTACAGATGATATGTCTGTCTAACCTATAAAACTGGTTTAATCAGGTATGAGCAAAATCTGCTAGTTGTGCAGTTCATTACTGAGAATGCAAATTATAGTTCATATACATCAAACACTGCCAATCAGGTCTGAAAATGGGTGTGGGAATACTTTGAAAAAATTAATTATGTGGAATTGATTGCATAACACACAGGTAGTCTGTGCTTACAGGCTGAATAACTGTAGAATAAACTGTATGAAGATGTCTTCAGGCTGACATGTAAGGACCCAGAATTTCAATAAACATCCAAGTTTAATTTTTCACTTTAGAAAAAAAATACTTATTCATCCCAGCTTCCAAGTTATAGTTTGATTAGAAATGTCAAGATAGTATCAATAAAAATATTTAAAGATATGTTAATGCAACACTAACCACCTATTTCTAACTGCCAAGTACAGACAGACTGTTTCAGATAAACACAACTCGTCACTTACAGTTATGAAAGGGATCAGAGAACCATAGAATAGTCCCTTACGGGACTTTCAACCCCCCTCTCACTATGGGCAGGGACACCTTTCACTAGATCACGTTGTTCAGGGCCCCGTCCAACCTGGCCTTGAATGTTTCCAGGAATGGGGCATCCACAATGTCTCTGGGCAACCTGTTCCAGTGCCTCACCCCACTCATAGTGAAGAAAGAAATAAATAACATAAAAAAAGATCCAGCACACATGGACAGAGATTCCTTAAGCCTCAATTCAAGCTCTGTGCAAGGCTTCGATATCAGCATGTCACTGCCCACTCTAAGTGAAGGCTGTTTCGAAATGTAATACCTCCCCCATGAGAACAATAATTACCTTTACCTTCCTTTGCAAGCAAGGCTTTAATACCTCACTTGATCTTCTCTTACCAGATGAGTGATAAGCCTATCATGCTGACAAATGAAAGGCAATCAACCCTCTTTACTACTAAAGTTATCTTATGAGATCTCATCTTTGGAAAACCACATACTTTTCTGAACCAAGCAATAAGCTGGAAAACCTGCAGAGGGTCTGTGTAGCTCCTATTTTCATCACATTTTCCCATTGAATCCATTCTGCCTTTTAAGTCCAGTACAGCACATTCAGCCTCAGCTGACTGATGGACTACAGCCCACTTCCAGCAGCCAAAATGTTATGAACTGTCAATTCCTGAGTTTATTCCTACATTGAGGAAATCCTTGCAGCCAGGATTTAAACTGGACGTCTCAAAAAGGGTGGATTGACTTGAAAATCAGTTTGACTCTTCTAGAAAGTGCAGATCAAAGTTTCGGTGACAACTGATTGGGAAAACCCATTTGAGGAAGGCCTCAGATTCTCTCAAGGGATGATTCCATCGCCATTATGATTGTTTTAAGTGCACAGCTACAGCAGATTATTTGCTTATCTTCCTGTGCAAATCTCTTACATGAGTACAGTCTGGTTGTGTGCATTTAATATCTGCAAGTATTAAAGCTTGTACATTAGCAAAGGTTATCAGTGGCTAATAGCTAGCAACAGTAAAGGTTATCTCCTCTCTGAGCCATGAACTGCCTAGGAATAGGGACTCATTTCTCATCTTTGTCTAGTTTGTGAGCAAGTTCTTTCACTACACAAGAAGGCAACAGGGTGATGCAGATCCACAAACTTGCTGTACCAAAACTGTGATAGTACAGCTCTGCAGGTCTGAAGGCAGAGCCCTTGGGGTGGATGTGCCAGAGCCGAACATACGCTCCTGTGGCCCTGTCAGCCCCTCCTCAGCACAGCATGGCAGCATCCTCAGCCTTGGCACACAGTTTGAGGGGCAATGGCCTCCCATATAGAGAACAACACACTTGAATATGAAAAGGAGGAGAGGACAAAGATTGACACTTCGTGCATTTTGCTAAGCTGGCTTTTACTGACACTTTCACCAACTCATGCATTGATCATTGCCTTGTCTTTTACATACCGTGCAATGTTGAAGAGCTCTGGATGGTAAGGTAGCTGGCCTCGCATTTCTGTGATTCAATATCTAGGTCTCCAATTTTCAAGATCAGGCGTTTTCCTGGAGGCACCTGGATTTTCTTTTCACAAAGAGTATAGTTTGGATATGTCCCAGGATAGTTCTTGGATGCCAGTGTCCCACTGTCTTGATACATCACTGTATGTCCACATCCATCCCCTGCAGGAGGGGAACAAAAAAGGAAGAGAAAAAAATATCCCTCAATAAAAAACATGTAAGAAAATTCTGACCATGTAATTATGTCTCGTGAAGGCTTCCCCCTTTCAAAAAAGTATTTCATAATACTCCACTCAGTTTTGCTGTTGTTGGAGCACAGGTAACTAAAATATAGTCACATTTCTCTTGTAAAGCAGTAGAAATGAGGGTTGGGAACACTTGTGAACCAAGGTGTATTTGACAGTAATGTACAGAGAGTGTCTCTGGCTTTCTGCTTTATAGACAAACCCTACAGAATCCCTGAAGATGTCATTCCACACGTAGTAAGTAGGAGCCTTTGTTAAATAATTTTCTCTGAATTATTCCACATTTTATTTCCATAGCAATAGCCATCACAGAGATGGTAACAGAATCATACATGAAAGCATAGCAGACGTGATTTAACTATGTACTATCACAGACCCGAGTCATGTTACTTTCCTGTTGGTTTTCTTGCACCACTTGTGCAATACAAAAAGCACAGGGGACAAGGTGAAGACACAAGAGGGCTTCAAAAGGGGGATGTGCATTGTTAATTGTACACAGGCTACTTCACAGTAGCACGCCTGGAGATGCAAGCGCTGCTGCCTCCTTGCTCAATGGGTGAGGGTAGGTGCCCATAAAATGTGTTTTCATAGCACTATACAGGAGCCAGCTCAGCTTTTGAGCCTTTCCTTGGTGGAGAGGCATCTGAGGAACAGCTGCAGCAGAATGTAGGACAACAGGAAAAGGCACATGGAAATACACGGGGGCATGTGTGGACTGACATGGAAAACAGGAAGCATTCACAGGGGGGAAGGAAGCACGTATCAGATAAGAGACCTTGACTATTAAAGGAAGCAATTTTTACTGAACTACTTAAAAGTATACCAGTAACTTAAAATTTATATATTAAAGCTCAAGCCATTTCATTCTGCTCAATCTTCCAAATAATAGAAACTTCTGCAACAGTGGAAATAGCGTTACATACACGTGCATGTAAGAGGCAGNCATTTTATTTCCATAGCAATAGCCATCACAGAGATGGTAACCGAATCATACATGAAAGCATAGCAGACGTGATTTAACTATGTACTATCACAGACCCGAGTCATGTTACTTTCCTGTTGGTTTTCTTGCACCACTTGTGCAATACAAAAAGCACAGGGGACAAGGTGAAGACACAAGAGGGCTTCAAAAGGGGGATGTGCATTGTTAATTGTACACAGGCTACTTCACAGTAGCACGCCTGGAGATGCAAGCGCTGCTGCCTCCTTGCTCAATGGGTGAGGGTAGGTGCCCATAAAATGTGTTTTCATAGCACTATACAGGAGCCAGCTCAGCTTTTGAGCCTTTCCTTGGTGGAGAGGCATCTGAGGAACAGCTGCAGCAGAATGTAGGACAACAGGAAAAGGCACATGGAAATACACGGGGGCATGTGTGGACTGACATGGAAAACAGGAAGCATTCACAGGGGGGAAGGAAGCACGTATCAGATAAGAGACCTTGACTATTAAAGGAAGCAATTTTTACTGAACTACTTAAAAGTATACCAGTAACTTAAAATTTATATATTAAAGCTCAAGCCATTTCATTCTGCTCAATCTTCCAAATAATAGAAACTTCTGCAACAGTGGAAATAGCGTTACATACACGTGCATGTAAGAGGCAGTCCTCAGTTTTTAAGTCAGTTAGGACTTAGGAGTCTTGTATACTGCTATCCTTTATCTCTGCAAAACCAAAGCTAATCCGACAAGTGTTAATAAGATAGAGAATCAGAGCTGGGAATTCACAATGTTCACTTTAACTACCCAAAATTTTACTTTTGGAGATATTTTAGTTAAACTGTTTTGGTCTGTGCATTTTAATTACTATCTGAATTTCCCTCCACAAACATTAGGAAAAACAACATTAAGATTTTATAAGATTATTTAAAAATAAACAACCAGAAATGAAGTGTTGAAAAAGAAAAGTGCTATACCAAGGTTTATCGAGGAAAGTGGCATGCTGTGCAAAGATAAGTTGCAAGCTATCAAACTTTGACTTGTTACCATATAATACTACACTGCCATTTTATCCAACTCACTCAACTGCTTTTTCACAAGCAACCACAATTTTTCTTGAAGTTTTAGCATTATTACTAGTCTTGTTGCCTGCCATTTATTTTTGTTGTAGGCTCATGCTGGGAATAGGAGATATAGATTCAAAATCATATCACTTTAAAACATATTTGATATGTTTTTTCATATCTCCTTGTTCACATGCTTTTAAAAACATCTGTTGTTCCAGTTTTTTATGCAAGCACTATTGATTTTAGGATGCATAGGAAAATACTCAAGATGAAAGAAAAACTGGCCTCATGAGCAAATCATCTTTTAATGGAAACTTTCTGCAACTGGAATAAAAAAGAGCAATAAAGTACATGAGCTATCAACTTTCTGAACAGAAAGAAGGGTCCACAGAGGTCCAGTCACTGTAAAACCAGATCACTTCCTGCATGACACAGGACAACCTTGCTGCCTTTGTAGCAAATTGTTGTGTAGTAAAATAAAACTTGCCAATAGCCCTTAATTTAAGCTGCATTTAAAATGCATTTACATTTGAGCATTTACTTTAGTTACTTGATTTTCATCAGCTTAGCTACAATCTTGAGCTTGGTTTGCAACTTACCTTATTAGGAAAGAAAACGGAAAACAAAGGAGGATGTTACAAACAACATGGGGATGAACTCCTTAAAATTGAAAATCCAGTGTTCACATAGTTTTCATCTCACTGGGCTATGTTCTGGCCTGTGTCACCTTGGTACAATCCTAAGGATCCTCTGTGGTACAAAATTCTCCTCAAAAAACTATGAAGACATTGTTATCACAGTAAGATCCTTTTAACTGTTCAGGTCACAGAGCCTCAGATTTCTACAGAAAGTATACAGGCAAGACTGTGCATGAGAGCTCTCAGACTGTCATCCTCCTTTGCAAGGTTATACAAGGTCTTGTTCCTAGGGAAACTCCTTTTTTTTTTTTTTTTTTTTTAAGTCAGAGTATTAACATCAGAACATCTTTTAAGCTAAGAAAGAGTAAATGCTATTTTCTGACTTTTCACTGGTGGATCACAGCCATTCAAACACTCCAGCTGATGACAGGTAGGCTCAGCACCAGCCTACACCTGTTATGTTCCTCACTGCCTCTGTTCTGCCTCAGAGGAAAAGTTAATGATAAAAGCTTGTTTGCCACAAGAACCAAAGTAATGTTCAAAAAGTCACACCAAGTCCTAGTACCTTTTGCTGTATTGTTTTTGTATTGTTTCTTACAGAGAAGGCTGACTGCAGCTTTGAATTTTGAGTTTCTCAGCAAGATTTCCAAAGGAAAAATCTTACACTGAAATTTGGAAAACCCACTCTAGGGAAAGTCAGAAGGCATAGAGGGAAGGTATAATAAAGCTCAGGATCTGATAATTCAAACAGAGACTTAATGATTAAATATTAGTAAAACTCTTACAAATATAGCACCATTATATACCAAGGGCTCAGAAATGCAGACAAGTTGTAAGGAATCCAAAGCATATCCCTACTCACATTTTCAAATTAAACATCTGAACAATGCTACCATTAGTTTTGTTCTTATTATTTTCCACGGGAAATTTTGATTTCCAGTAGAAAAATGTATTGGCCAAATACCAAATACATTGAGTTGAAAACACAACTCCTTGTCATTCTGAAAACTATTGTGACATCACACACTTTTCTGTGGGCACAGCTCTTGTGGCTGGAAACATGTTAATTGAACCAGTAAGTTTGTCATAGAATTTCTTGCTGACAAAAAATTTTCACTTGGCACTACTTCTGACAACTGTTTTCTATCACCCCATTTGGCAAGAAGCTGGCAGCCTTGCTTCAGATATCCAGGTTTCATCACTTCTCACTGGACAGGAGCAGAGCAGAGTATTTGAGCTCAAGGTACTCAGCCACCAGAGTCTAAACCTACTTAGATTAAGTATCTCCTCAGCACCAGCAGTTATTGAAAGGACATCAAACATGCTTTGTAAACCAAGTTCCCATATGCATTTGAATAAAGACCAAGATCATGGTCTCTGGACCGTGGGTGACTCCCTGTTAGCCTACATGCAAGTTATATGAAAGATTACACAGTGCTGGAATCTTTACTCTTTACCAGAGATAAAAATAGTCTGCTATGGCAGACAATGGCTCAGGAAGTGAGAACCACATTTGGCACCTTCTGCCAAAGCACTCACACCTTGCCCTGTCTCACACAGTACTTGCACTGCACAGAGCAGTGCATGTTTGTAAAACCAAACCTCGGACCTCATCAGAAGACAGCAGCACAAGTCCCTGTGGAGATGGCAAGAGCACCTACCAAGTGGCTGGCAGGTAGAACCGTTTCCCACCCTCAGATACACACGTGATGGATACATGTGGGACAAGGTGGAAAAGTATCTCCAAACAGCTGTGTCTGGACTGTGTCTGACCACAGCTGATGGCTCACAGGCAAGAGGACCCCAGGGATCTAACCTGTCCAGGAAGCACACAGGTGATGAAATCAATGCGCACAAACGAGCTCTGCCCCTGAACTGTGAAGTGCCCCAGACACAGCCCCTGACAGATACTGGGGCTTTTAAAAAATGTCAGAAGCAGCACAGCTAGAGATCTCTGAAAATTATGCTTTTTTTTTTTTAAGGTACCCTCTTGTCACCCGGAATCACCTGGCTAGGATGAGTCTCTCCTCCAACTCCTTCCCAAGCCCAGCACACAAGCTGAGCCCTGGGGTCTCACTCCTCTGCTCCCCGGGCTTTTACACTCCTTGCTCACACGCACACAAGGACGTGCACAGTGCCCTCAAGCAAACACTCAGCACATTCGCCCCTGTCCTAGGGAAAAGGCTACAGTTTTTCAAAGAAGTGCTATAAAAAGTTTCCATGTGCTGCACCTTTCAGAAACATGTTGATATGCCCAGCTACAAAACAGCTACAGAGTATGATATCAAAGCACGTTTTCAAAAGCATTGCTACAATATCATGGCAGCAAACAGCTGCCTTTTTCATCCTGATTCACCCTCACAAAGCAATTCCTAGTGGACTTGGACTAACTCCAGTGCTAAATACATGTTATACCTAGTTATGTTCATGCACTCAGCCTGCAGTTCCCTGCCCTCTTCCATCCCACTGGACAAGCCCCGTCAGGCACTCGTCAGCATTTCAATCCTGGTCTCTCTAGTTACAGTCTCATATTACGTGCTGCTCCTTGGCTGCCCATTTCTTCCCTCTGGAATGAAGTCCCCCAAAAGCAACCTCAGTTTCCCTCTCTGCTTCCTCTCTCCCAGTTTGATATGCTTTTGCACAGCCACCTTCATGACGGTGCTAGGGACAAGGTATGTTCCCCCTACCCTGGATGGAGACCAGGGAGCAGAGCTGTTGGGAGCTGATGGCCTGTCCTTCCTTCCCACCCTTGTGAGGAGACAGCAGAAAACTGAGTTAGTATACCCAAATTTTAGATTCAGCCAAAACCCCAGCATTTTCAGAAGAGGCACAGCTACAAATGGACACAGTCAAAGCAAAGAAAATGCCACTAAGTCAGGGTACAGTCAGTCTGAGAGCTCTGATGAGATGCCCCACAAGGAGTAATAAGATTTATCTTGTCTTCCACATTGCTTTCACTTAAGTCATAACTCCAGTTTATTAAAAGTTACAATAATAACTGAACCAAGAAGGAGTTTTGCATCTGTGTTTGAAATGAGATTTGAGTTATGCATAAGAACAGATAAGTATCTAAAAAAGAAATCAACTCCTTCCAGTCAAACCTGTGCCCTTCCTGCTTATGTGGGATAGGAGAAAAGAGAGGGAAAAACAAGTTTTCTTGCTAGATGCCATCCAAATCCACTGGTGTGGTCTGAAAACATTTCAGGTTTTCACACAGCTACTTTAACTTCCACCACTAACAGAATCGTGGACACTGCAAACACAAATGGGTTTGCGCCTTCACTGCTTTTTGAGATCCTGGAGTAAAATCCAGAGTTAAATGCTTCATCTCTAACCCATCTGCTGCCAAACCTGGGTCAAGAGCATCAACTCTTTACCATGCTATTATAAGAGAAGGAAGACAGCTCCATGCAACCGGGATCTAAACCCATCACTTTTCCAGAAAATGGTGATATGTCTCACCTTTGTGCTTGTCCTGGCAGTGAGTTCAGGCAGATAACTAAAAGGAAAGGCAATATCACAGGCCTGAGGCATTTTTGGGAAGGTGAGTACCCTCTCAGTCCTCCTCACCAGCAGTACTGGGGCCCAGAGCCACAGGCACCATGGGGACAGTGGGGGGGTTGGCCATGCAGTTGGGGATTTCACAAACCACTAAATTCAGGGCAGATGCCATTTACACCAGCCAAGCAACTGGCTGAGCCCTGCTTCTAAAGTATATAAATCCACAGCAGGATTTTTTTCAGAAGTCCAGCTTTACATTCTTCACAACGTTTTGTGGATACCGCAAAAACTCTTTTCAAATAATAAAAGAAACCATTAAAAATTAAGGCATATCTATAATCATCTGAAAAAAAAAAACCCAAACCAATTATTGCTGACTTCCATGGCCTTTAAATTAGTCTTTTGCCCTACTGCAAAAGGAAAAACAAATAGCATGTAAACATTTTCTTTGAATTGCATTTTAATTTGTTTGACTCCATTAAGTACCCAGGAAACATTTTAACCTCTGTGATGCAGCAGTTCCTGAGGATAACCATTTTGTTGCCCAAGCTCATCAGGCAGTGGCTAGCAGCAGGGCCAGGAGCAGGAAAGGAAGGTAGAGCAGCAGAAGAAACAAAGGAACACTGTGGAGTGCTGATTTTGTTGCCTAAATTATTTACTCACCAACTTCAAAGGGATGCAAAAGGAGGAGGTCAAACAAACCGCAGCATGTTTTCCCCTCTTCTTCACAGGCATTATTTACTGTAATGTCCCTCTTAGAGGAGAAATGTAAAGAAGCAAATGATCTCCAATTGGTTCTGCAGCAGTTCCATAAATCATGAATTCCTACCACATGCCCAGCTGCAATGCCCTACAGCCATTCAGGATGTGGCTGGGGACTGGCTTTTCTCAAGGTGTCCCCTTGCAGCCAGCCTCAGGAGATGCTCTGCCCCAAACATATAAAAAGTTATTTTGGTAACCAGTAGGATTGCCATCATCAAGTATAGAAAAAATCCCTGACAATCCCTCTAAATGTCTTATCTAGTAAAGCAGCTTACATCCACACTACCATTTTTTCAAAGTTGAAGACTTTTTTAGCAATTGTAGCACAGCCATCTGCCAGCAGCCAGGGAAATCTTTCCAGCTATGCTGACCTACATGGCAGTAACTTAGCAGGATTGCTACAACTGACCTGGGCAGCCTTTACTACCCCAGAAACCTCTCACCTTTGCAGAAGTTTGCAAAGACAAAAACTTGGCAAGATCTGAGATTTGATTTATTTAGCTGCTAAAAGAAAGCAGGAATCTCCTTATAAGCAACTTCTTCCACTAACAGGAAGCCATGCACACTGAAGAGGGGACTTCACACTCAGTATGCATATTTGAAACAAGTAGTAAAGTCTCGCTTAACTAACACAAATGCAAACCACAAACTCATATGCTGAAAATCTTCCAGTATCCCTAAAGACTCCATTAAATTTGTTACTTAAAATAACTTTCTGGAAAGCAACCATCCCATCTGCACATACATTTCAGGGGCTTGTATCAGGATGAAGCCTAACACAACCTGGCAAGAGACCTCAGTGACAGGACAATTCAGATTACCTTAGAAATCACAGTGTAAAAGAAGAGAATAGCAGCTACAGCCTGATAGTCCCTTTCCTATGAATTATTTATGAGCACACAAAATTAAGAAGTTGCTGCATTCTATAAAGCACAAATTTCTGAAACACAAAAGGAATAAGGTTTATACAAACATGTAAACAGCATCGTACAGTTTTCTTACTTGGCTTTTATTAAATATGCAAATAGTAGCAAACCAGGTTTGCCTTTGATTTTCAGTATCACTATCTGGTTCCATCACAATCTGTGAAAGGCAGACAGTACCACAGTACATGTCAAAAATAAGTATGGTTTAGTCACTGCTTCCAGGACTTAGGCAGTGTACTCAAATGTAGTCCTCCAGAGAAGCAAGTTTCAGTACTGGAATTTGCTTTTCAGCACTCTATATACAGCACTCTTGTGCTTGTGGGTGTGAGAAAACTTCTATGCCTTTTTAACTACAGAAACAAAAGAGATTTGTAATTTATTTATTTCCTGCATAGCTGCATTTAGCATTTGTCAGTGCTTTTCTTTTATGGAGGTGGCATATTGCTGCAACTGACCACTTCAACATCTTATTTTTCAGTGTAGCTTTGGACAGAGATATGAGAATGGAACTACACATGTAGAGAAATTTCAGAGGAATCTTAAGTGTAGGGTTCCCTTTTTGCAAAAGGGAGGTTGATTTTTTGTTTTCTAAATAAATACCTGCCTACTTTGAGATACATGCCCATATTATGCACCTCAAGCACAGAGAAGATACTGAGAAGTTCATTCCCAAGCACCTGTAACTGCACACTCAGAACCGTGAAGGACTTCAAATAAATGGGAAATGGTCATGCTTCTCCATGAGCTACCCATGTAGAATAACTCACAAGCCTGGTGATGCTTCAGCATCACGAAGGCTACGGGGAACAAATATCACACAGACAGAGGCTTTTTCCATGCCCCTCCTGCCTACAGCATCCCAGCAATGCATCAATGACACAGGGCTGCAACAGGAGATGAAACTCACTCCCACCCTATGCTAGGCTACCCTTGGGTTGGAGGGACATTTGCCTCTGAGTCTGCTGATTTGAGGCAAACATGCAGTTATACTTTTATTAAGGGCTTTTGAGGCAAGTAGGAAATGCTAATCTTAACTGAGAGTCATATCATATATATGCAAATTGTTTGCTCTACTTTCTCCATCTGTTTTCTTCCCAGGTTTTTCTCTTCACTGTGCTTTACTGGAGATAACTTACAGTATACTGCACCAAATTTGGACTGTGTGGGAAACATATGCTGCAATCTCAGGGCCAGACTCGAATATTGGGTTGCACAGGAATAGGAATATTCACAGCAGAGTTAAGGACTGACAAACCCACAGGGACAGGAAATTCAGAGACACCACGGCAAGGAGAGGCTGAAGCAGAGCTGTTCCAGTTACAGTAGCAGGTGGGAAGGCAGGATTTCAAAACAGTTTTAATTTGGGCAAGAGGAAATGGCTGAACATGACAGAACTACACACTTCCCTTATTTTAATAGGTAACTCCCTTGTTAGTGTGATACAAGTCAAACAAGATAGACAGTTATCAATGACGCAAGGTGTTTTTTGAATTTTTTTTAATCAAACCTGTCCCGGCTTACTTGAACAATCATGCATTCACCTTTTATACCTGTACATCTAGGTGGAATATATGATTTTCTAGTAAGAAAGGACAACAGAAAGCACACCACTTCTCTGAAAGCAGATTATTCAAACACCCCATTATCCCCAAGCTATAAATCGACAAATATCTCCAGAGAAAATTAATTGGTTTATGATGGAAACAATAATTGTCATTTATCAGCAAGATATATTTTTCTGTTTTTGTCTTTCAGCTCAGTGAAGCTGACATCTAGGAAACCAACTATTTCCTCCATGGTTATTGCGAATGAACAAGAAATGTTTTTTTGCAACTCCAGTAGAAAAGGAAGCAAAAAATTAGCTGAACTGAGATTAACTGAACTATTCTGATTTGAAACACTGAAAGCAAGAAATTATCAGCATTGTCACACAACCAGGTTGACTGATACTCATCATCAAGAATGACCAGAATTCTATGTGCAGAAGCTCCATAAACCAGGAAATTTGTGATCTCTGTGGCTCATCACAGTTAGTTGCTGTGAAAGACATTTTAAATTAAAAATAGAGAAGAAAGCAGTTACACCATTACTTAAGTACTATAGTGTAGGTTGTGGAATCATATATGGCCCAGAACATCATTTCTGTGTCTTCTGTGACATGTTAATATGACACAACATAAAAGGTATTTGTTAATGGATGTGGAAAACAGCATGGAAGAATATATTTTATGACACCCTGTGTACACCACTTATTCTGAAACTCCAAACTTTTGTTTTGGATTTTTTTTTTGATTAGCAGTAGTCTCAAAAGATCGTTTTCTCAAGTTTTGAAACAGAATACAATAGAAAGGTCTGAACAGTTCTTCACTCGTCTTAAGAGGAGTACCTCAGTGTAACCGCTCAACTTATTTTGATACAGCTTCATTTTGCTTTCCACTTACAGAACACAGGTACTGAACTTGATCTATTAAAAAAAAAGGTAGATTAATTTTCAAAACACAAGCATTAGCAAGGACCATGAGTTTAACCACACAATCTCAGGGCCTTTTCTGTCTGTGCTAAAACAACAAGAGATCAGACTCCTTCTTGGGTTTGAAAATCATCAAAATGACCATCCATGGTTCTGTAGCTTACAGGCATTTCAACCTCAATTCCCTTTTAGAATGCTGACAGAAGAAACATGGAATAATACAAACTCCTGCTTTTGGAAGAAAACTGAGACAACAGGGAGACCAACAGCTCCAATGTGAGCCATAGGCCTTGCTGCCAAAGCCTCTCAGTGGAAGGGGATCCACAGGCTACAAGAATTTATTTTACAGGTTAAAATATAACTTTTCATACCTGGAAGACAAAGTGGACTTTTTTTGGGGTGGGGGTTATGAGTTCATTTTACAAACGAAGTGCAGCTGACTATTAAGTCAAAGCAACACACCAACACAGAACTGGTGTGGGACTAGAGCAAAATAGAAGTAGTTCCAGGCTGAAGCCACACATCTTCCTCCTGTGCAGTTACTGCAGCTGCGACAACAGGGCTCAGCATTTAACAAAGCCATTCTGTTAGAGTGGGTGAAGAAATCCACCTATGTTTTTAGCTTTTTGAGGTATCTCCTGCTGCTCTGTGAAGAAAAGTTTTGTTTGATTTCTGACAGGACACACAGGCCATTGTATAGCATGAGGGATCACATCCAGAATTCTCCATGTGTTTTTGTAATTTGAAATAAAACAAATAAACACAATTTTGATTCAGTCAAGATGAACATCTGGAAGATGACATCAACATGACTTCAACTTTAATGTCAAAGCACTAGACTGAAATCCAATATTGTTGAACAATTTGTGGTGGAAGTGCCAGAAACTTGAAGATCATAGAATAAAATTGTGATGGATACAAGTTTTCTGCCACAGCTAAGGGAAGAAACAAGGTTTTAGAGCTTTACTAATGCCTGATGAGCATTAATTGGAAAAGCAGCTTGGGCCAAAACGTGTGATACTTAATATGAAAATTAAGAAGATTCTGGTCCTGTAGAAGGCCTGGCAACTGACTTCCTAGCCTTGCCCTGCTCTCTTTTTCCATTTATTTGCCTGTCCCTTGTCATGGCACTTTAATACACCTTTACTGAAGCTCTTTGGAGATGGGCAAAGACTGCACAACCTGGACATGCTCGTCCTTCCCTCTGTCTATATGAGGGAACAGAACAGAGCTGCCACCCAGGAAGCTGCTGCCACCAGATAGCAACCCCCTCCCATGAGGGGAATGGAAATAACAAGTAAGGTCACACTGGGACTGGAAATCCTGCTCAGGGAATGATGAGGAAGTCCTATCACCACCAAATTAAACCTTCACATCTTGGAAGGAAACTCCCAAAAAGCAAGTCCTCCCTGTGTCAAAAGAAAACACAGGGAGCAAGGAAATGAAAAGACCAAAATGTTTCCTCCTCATAACACTCAACTCCAGTCTTAATTATACAGGATCAACAATCCTAACCATAACTACTGGCAGCCTCTCTACATACAAGAGCCAACCTCAAAAATGTGGCTTCACCACTCACACAATTTTCACAGACAAAAATCACTTTAATTAGATAGTTTGTAATTTCTTTAGAAAGCAAAAATGAAAATACCTGTATAGTCTTAAAACTAGTCAAACCACTATCCTTTTTTTATTTAAACATTGCTATTAGCTTGTCCCAGTTTGAAGTTTCCCACTCACAGCTGTAATACTAATTAAACCTTTTGGGGAAGTTGCGTGCTCATTCTTATGCATTGCTATTAATATTTTTTATTGCAGCTAGTTGGAATCCAACACCACTCCAATGAATCCAGTCAGAAGGATTTTATTTTGACTTTGTCTGGCTAGTTTTATTCTTAGCAGATGGTGCAAACCTATGTGTTGATAAGTACATGCCACAGAAGAGCATCTGATACAATACAGCCAGCCCCAAACCACCGTGATGCCTATGCTCAGGACTTCAGTGCCTGCCACCATGTAGGACCATCACAGTGTATTAGCTCAGATGGGCTTTCAAAACTATACTACTGGTAACCAAGATGGTTTTGAGAAGGAACCTTAAGCATCTCTATACAGTAGCTTGAGCATTCTCAAATTTGGTCTTTTATCAAACTAATTTTTACTGTGCTACACATGTAACTCAAGTGGACTAATGGTGATGGAGTTTTTGATAAATATAAATGAATGTATTTTTACATATGCAAATCAACAAATAATTTTCATGAAATATGATTCAACAGCCATGCAGGTAACAACTTTCCCAAAGTATCTTTTTCTCTCTGCATTGTCAGCAAGACTCCCAGTGGCCTCCCTGTCTGATTTTGTTTAAAATACATCCTCTGACAAACTAACGAGAAGTACACATAAAGTGCTTAGAGCCATTTATAGCAAAGTCTGTGTAACTGAAAACACTGCAGTTTTCTTGTGGTGGGTACACGCATTGCTTATGAACTGCAACTGGAAAACTGTTGACTCCCTCTTAGCAATTCTAGTCAGCATTCCCAAGCAATATAGAGGGAGCCAAGGAAGGAAACAGACATAAGGACAGAACACAAACAAACTGAAAATTTACCAATCACTTACATTCAGAAACTAGAGGCGTGGGAGGGTTAGGTACAAGAAAAATATATCTCAATCTGCATTTCAAACTGCTGGAAATGGGCATACAAAGTGGATTAGCAGATCACACTGGTAGTCTTTGGGTAAGGTTTTTGTGCAAGGCCCTGAAAATAGACATAACACCTCATAATTACTGGGTAAACTGTTGTCACAGTGTAAATAACAGCTTTTCCTCAAAACATCTAAAAGTCTACTGCCCATTAATTCTTGCAACTGGGCATTGGGTGCAACTGGCAACAAATCCAGGAATATTGCAAACAAAGCTCACTCCTGGATGCTGATCTGCAAATCCCATGTGAACTAGTTTCATAGCTGCACTTTAACTTGAAGTTAAAAATAAATGAGGTATAGCAACAGCAGTGGCTTAAATCTTGTTCTTAATAGATTAAAATCCTCATTCCTCTTATGCCTTCCAACAACCAACCAACCTTCAGGTCAGTTTAAAAGCCCTACTGTCCAGAAACTTAATAGAAAATGTATGAAAACTCTGAAAGACTCAGATTCAACTCCAATTTCTGCTGCACACAATTACACGGTTTAAGGTCTTCTCAACAACACCAGAAGAAAAAACAGGGAATGGTGAAAGGCAAAGACAGTGCCTTCAGCTTTGCCTCCATTCTGTCTTGGGTTCTAATCACTCAATCACTGGAGATTTTTTGAAGAGATACCAAATCAGGCATGGCTGTTGAGGTTGACAGGTAGGGAATAAGGTGTATTTTGTAGTTGTCAGTAAAAAAAATGAAACCCCAAGAGAAGATCAGTGTACAGCAGAACAAAAAGAGAAAATAACCACCTTTTATTATAAATCCCAAAGCTATTTATTACTCATGGACTGTCATAGATGAAGTATTTGTCCCCAGGTGAGACCTACTAAGCCTGTAAATATTTTTAATTAAAATCAATTCTCTAAATTCCCTTTCCTATCATCATTCTATGGACAACAAAATTATACGTTCATAGATGTCCTCAAACAACACAGAGTTAACGTATTTTCAGGAAAAGAAAGAGACCTGACACCTGGACTCTGCATAGTCACACTCAGATATGAGCCATTCTCTAAAGTCACCAAGCCAGAGGGAAAGAAGAGGTCTTTCCTTAATTTCAAACTTAAGTAAAAGAAGAGAAGCTATAACAGCCACTTCATCCTTGTTTAGTACCATCTCTCAAGAAAAAAATTAAGGGGAAGATGAAGGCTGCAGGTTGTGCAGCCAGCTCACAAGAGGTCAGAAAAATGTACTGCTCCATTTTAAAATCAATATACTTGAACCAGCACATCTTTCTTCAAATTGGCTGGTGGGAGACACGAGTGGTGAGGAGACACAGAATTATCTGAAACTTGAGTCTGATTCACTCTGGCACTTCTACTCTATTACAACTTTTAAATCAAGTCAAGAAGCTTGTGTAAGAGGAAGTTTGTATCCACTTATCCTTATCTTCTTTCCCCATTGGTGTGACTTTAGAACACTTAGCCCCTAATTTATAGGATAATAGTAATAAACAAACCCATAGAAGAACTGCCCCCTGAGAAGAAATGAAAGGGGAGACCGAGGGGCAACATATTTTCTAGACACTGGAAAACTGAATTTGGTCCAATAGGAACCAAGCAAAATATTATTGTGTCTCAATACTTATTGGTTTGATAGGAGAAACATTTTTACCATGAATACAACATAAGTGCTTTTACCAATTAATTTGGGAATACAGACAAGGAGGGACATTCATGCTTACTGTTCTGTGTTACTGTATGCATCAAAAATCCCAAGAAATCCCAGCAAACTTACTATTTCTCACTCACTCCTCTTCTTAATGTCACTGTGTGAGAGACAAATGTTGGTGAAAGAGGAAAAAAACAAAAAAAACCTCGAAGCACTGATGAAAAAAGAGGATTAATGGAATACTTTTTGTTTGCTACATATGTTTCCTGGAACATATCCAACCGGAGTCCAAACACACTGAGTTCAGAATAGCAAAACTGCCACGAAGCTGGCAGGTAGAAAGGCAACACGACTCATACAAAGTTCTCCCTTCTGTGGAGATCCATATCAGAAGTCTGTTAAAAGAAGGTTATGGAAGAAACCTTCTCTGGGTTTAAATCAGCCAAAGTACTTTGTGCTATTGCCTGTATGTAATGCCAATGCACTGGGTTCTGGAATTAGCAGTCAAGTTGCAACACTAACAGGAGAACTTTGAATTTATTCGAATGCATTGTCAAGCTCATTACGATGCTTAGTTTCCAGTACTAACTATTTTACCGGTAGCTGTCAGTGAACTCATCTAAGACGGATGCATCAGGCCATGCAATGCCACAGCCAAAAGGCTGCAAGTCCTCAGTAGGAGATGTTAGCTGTACTTGTGATTTACACAGCAAGCTTAACCGTGAGCCTCATAAAAACAGAGTAAAGAGAATAGTACCTGCTCCCCAAATGCAAAAAACTGCACTATCACAAAAGGGCTCGTACGATTCCCCCCCGAGGTTCCTACGAAACTTTGTCCCGGCAGGAGTATGGGCACTTCTCTTTATCGGCGAGGCAGCGGGGGAGCAGGGCTGCCTGTACCCAGCTGTGGGACAGGGACTGCTGGCCACGGCCGTAGCACACGCGGTGCTGCCGGTGTCCGAGCACCGCCCGCCGCGCCCGGGGCTCCCGCCGGGGCTGACGAGGCGCGGCGAGATCCGGACGCCCAGGTGGCCGCTCCCTGCGTCCTGCGTGCAACTTCTGGAGAATTTTTCGCCACTTATTCGCCATATTAAACACCCCCCCCCCCCCCCAAAAAAAAAAAACCACAACCAAAAACAACAAAACAAACAAACAACTAAACTAAACCGAAATCCTAATTAACAAAGATCAAGAAAGACGTTATATACATTTACCGTAAGGCCGGTTACCACTTTAATCTCGCAGCTACTCAGACACGGGGATAAACCCGGCGAGGATTAACCAGGTCAACTACATACAGCCCTAAGAGCAGCTCAGGCTACTATGCTCCCGCAGAGGCGAGGGCGGCGGGGACACCCCCTCCAGTCCCCCACCGCTCGGAACCCCCGCGGAGCTGTGAGTGCCTCTCTCCCCTCCCGCCCCCGGACTCACCCAGCGTCTCCGCCCGCAGCCAGAGCGGGGCCGAGGCTCCGAGAAGCAGCGAGAGGAGCAGCGAGGGGGAGGCCCACGCCCCCCCGGCGGGGCTCATGGCTCTGGCTCTCTGCGGGGCGGGCAAGGCACAACTTCCCCACTTCCCTCCTGCTCCTTTCTCTTCCTCTCCTCTTCCTCCTCCTCGTTGAGGCGGCTCGAGGGACAACCCGCGCTTCTGCGGAGGGGGGCGGTCACCTCCCGGCATCCTTCCCCCCCGCAGGTGTTTCTGCGGAGGCGGAGAAAGGGCCATGCGGGGCTGCCTCTAGCTCTCCGCTCCGCCGGTGGCCAGGCTGCAGCGTTGCCGCCTCCCGCCTCCCCGGCCTGGGGCTGGGGGTGGAGAGAGGAAACGGGAGAAGGGGAAGCGGCACTATTCCCATTGGGCTGCCGCGCGGGGTATCTCCTCCTCCTGCCGTGGACCGAGGGGCCGCGCCGCCCCCTCCCCTCGTGTTGGTTTTCTCACCCACTGGCGCTCTGGGGTGATGCACCGGGGTCGTGGGGCTCCCCACGTTGGGGGCTCCCCCAACACCGTACAGCCCCCGACATCGCCTGCGAGCCCCCGAAGTTGGCAGGCCACATGCATGGCCACATATATATATATATATATATACACACACACACTAGTATAGATATGTCTGTTTTTAGGGAAGCAGAATTATTTTGCCGCTTGCGGACAAATTCCCAGTCGTCGCTCCCGCTGCCACAGCGAGAAGGGGTGCGGGGAAGACAGGAGTGGGGCCGGCGGGCAGCGGATCCGGACGGGGCAAGTGGGAACGTCCGGCCTCTTCAGCACACTCCGGGTCGTGATGGGGCTTCCCGCTCCTGGGAGGGTATCTCCACCCAGGGTTGCAAACCACGTGGCTTTTGTGTGTTCCCACTATAGGCTGAAATAGTCACGACTAATTACGGGGTTTTTTTAAGGGTGCTGTGTGCATCTTTCTGTCTGGGTGGGATGACCTTGGCTCTAGAGAAGACCTATGGCACAGGAAGGGATGCAGGTGCATGATAAAGAAAGTGTCAGCAATGACAGGAGACACACATATTAAGCGAGCCCTAGCGGTTGGCCTTTTAAAAGTATTCTGGAGAATCGAAGGTAGCCTGTCTTACTCAATACGGTCGTTTCGGGGACGGGTTGCTGTGAGGCAGGTGGATTCACACTGCTGGCAGATCATAAACATCGTACTGCTATGCTAAAATGAAATATAGAATTAACTTGTATGTCATAGAGATAAAATTGTTAGATTTTATGTTAGAAAAAGTCAAGTTTAGTAAACCTTCATTCTAATTGAGCTCTTGTTTTGGAAGTGTTAATGTCTGTTTTTTAACTTTTCAGACACCATATGTGATCAGGCATATTTTTTACCACGTACCCAGTACATTATATTCTTGGTATATGTATTTAAGACACGTTGTTAGTATTTGAGACTTACCCTTCTTTGCAAATGAGAGTTTGCGATCTAGATAAAATGTTAGACATGGTGCAAGGCAGAAGGAGTGCTTGTTAGTACGGCAGTTTGGTGGTCAGACTCATCCTCACTGGATTTTGCCAACAAATGCCAGCATCCTTCTGACCGAAGGAAGTTGGTATGGGTCACTCACTTCAAGACTTCAAGACTCCTCTTTAAAGAGGAGTGTGTCCCTATGAATTGAAGTGGCTTGCTCTTGTACTTGTCTCACAGATTGTCAGAAAGAAATCCATTCAGATGAGGGTGATTATGGAGAGGAAGGAGACAGAAAGTCAAATGCTGCAACAGCCTCAAGACTGGATTTAAAAAAAACAAACAACAGAACTGGTGAAAATATGGTAGTCATAGAAAATAGATTTTTTGATACCAAATACTGGTTCAAAATCTACAAATAAGACCCAACATAAATGAAAACATGAGGGAGAGAAATGAACAATATGTATGTTGCAAAATATATATCATCTTTGAAAGAGTTGCAGTTATTGAAAAGCAAAATAACAGCATAAGAACGTGCATTGTTTTTTATCATCTCAGCAGGCAATCAAAACCAGTAAGTTGGTACTGGGAATTGTACTGTTTTGTGTTCCATCACCTAAGATCTAAAATATGTTCTCTAGAATTAGAGACAGGTTCTAGTTTTAATTTTTGAGGGTTATCATAACTCATAACAGTCCTGCAGGTCAATCACGAGCAACCTTAGCAAACCTGTGCTACAATAAACTGGTCTTGGTGAGCTTGGGCAATTTAATGTGCGAAACATTAAATGTCACTAGTGCTGAGCTTGCCGCGGAACTTGGGAGGCTGGTAATTGGTAGATGCAGCCTTGGAAGGCCAAAATGGTTTTTGCCTGCCACACACCTTTAAGAGGAGGAAGGTTGGTGGGCAGATACCATGAATGGAAGCTTTCTCCTTCTCCTGGGCAGTGCAGGCTTGGCAGCGCCCTCTGAGACAGATAGATAGAGAACAATTTAATTCACAGTTATTTTTATTTCACTGTTATGTAGTAAAATGATTAGTCATGCCCTTGAGATTGGAGCAGTAAATGTCTGGGAGTGGTATTTGTTTTCTGTTTGTGCCCAGTATAGGAGAGCACTGGTGGAAGAAAGGGCATTCAGGCTGCCTTTTCGAACTTCTAACCACCAGGGCTCAGTAGCAGCTGGTCGCTTATCCAAGGCTATGAGTTTCCTATTGCAAATGTATAATATGCAGGTGGGAAACTCTGTATCTCGTGTGGGTGTTGGAAGCACAGCTCTTCTATTGACTTTGGTAGGATAATAATAATAATAATGCAATCAGTGCAGTAGCTTCTCTATTATTTATTTTGTTATTAAATTCACATTACCATACCATCTCCCTGTCAGTTTTCAATATGCTGTAGGCAAAGAACTTACTGTCAGCTTTCGAGATTAAATAATCATTAAGAAGAATAAAGTAGTCTGAAACTCTTAAAGCTGTTACTCAAGGACTTGTATAACCCCTGTCACATTACTACATTGGTTCATGTGTACTTTCCCAAATTTCCCTTTGTAAGGAGGATTGTTAAAATGAGCTTTTAAATAAATACAGTTTTAAAGGGAAGGGCTTCAAGTCAAGGCACAAGATTAGTTCAGAAAGAAGGCATACATTGAGCCTGACTAAAAATTTGTCGCACAATGGGAGCTTCACCACAAAAAAAATCCCTGGTAGACCACTTCTGACAGCTAATGCAGCTGATTTTCGTAACTAACACTGTCTTAATTTGGAAGAGACATAATTCACCTGAAGACACAGGTGAGTTACTTTTTAGCATGAGTATGTGGCCTTCCTTTACAGGTAGTTTTCCAAGCGCACAAGTTGAACTAGGAATATTTTGTGTGTTTGATGCAAATGATATTTACTGAGTCACCTACACTAGATAATGTATCCCATCTAGTATTCATTATATGGCTAGCTTTACTGTGTAGCCTTCTGCAAATGAGGAAATTCAGTTTTTACTTCAGAGATCTCTGGCCTCAGGTTGAACAGCAATAGAGTACTTCAGGGCAAAATCAACTAGGAACACTTTAGAAGGTGGTTGGCAGCATGGTAGGGACATACCCAAGTTTCATTTATAGACTTGTACACTCTCTAGCTTCACAGATTTACCCTCTTAAGCTATATTTTTTTATATACTCTTGTGTACTTGTATGTAACATGCACTGAGAGAGCTGCTTCTAAGCAGACTTAAATAATCTGATGAGTCCTTGCATGCCTGGTGTGATGTAAACTAGTAGTTTTTATGGGGAAAGGGGCAGGGGAGGAAGAAAAAACATACTGAAGAGTTCACCTAAGCTTATCTTGCAAACTTGACACTGTATATATTCTTTCTTTCAAAAGCATCTTGTTCTGTACACATTCTAGGAAAAAAACATAGAAGCCAAAAACATAATTTTTACAGAGTGTTTTAAGTTTCGTCTTACTGGAGCAGCCTTGCTTTTGTGTGGCTAACAGGAAAGTTCCTGTTCTTAGTAAGTGGAAAGCATTTTCTTTGCTGACTTTATAAAAGAAAGGCGAGGAATCGAAAGCACAGTGAGGTGGAGAGGACCTGAGGTTACAAATCACAAAGTGCAAGGATTATTCTAGACATTGAGACATATGTTAATCTCTTCATTAGCAGAAGGATAGCTTGCAGATTGAGAGGCCTTTATACATGCCAAGTTTTGCATTTACATTGAGGCAAAGCAAATGGTATAATGGATTTACAGGATAGAGCTGAGAACAAAGTGCTCTGGTTGCTGATCTTGTGTATTCAGATACTGTTTTCTGCCTGAAGTGTATGTGGTGGTTATATAAAAAATCAGGAAACAAAACATACAAAGTAAAAGCCTAAGATGTGTGTCTAGATTCAACATTTGTATGTGACATGTGAGGAGCCCTCTGTCTTAAAAATGGTTAGGCCGCAGCAAAGTCAGAGCTTCTGCTAGGCTGTGGCATGGTTTAGAATGTTTAGCAAGTTCCTTGAGACACACAAGAATTATTCTTAATATGTAGGGTATTTAGTGGACACAGTGCACTGTGCTGTATTTTTATCATCGGAAGGCTAAGGCCATGCCTGTAGAGCAGCAAAGACATTTCAGCCTGTATAACACCACTCTCTATTAAGGTCTGCATACCATTAAACCAGTAGGAGATTGTTTGACCTCAGGACTCCTCTGGTCTTCTGGATAATCATCTAACTGCTGTTGCAGTAAACTGTGGGACTGAGCTCTCCTTCTCAGAGCCAACCTTGGTTCTGGTGAGGTTCATGTTAGCAACTTCCGTCCTTGCTTAATATAAGTATCCCTCTCCAGGTGTGAAAATGCACAGGAGTGAAGGAGTTAGTAAAATAACATTTCCCCTTTAAAAGTAGTTCTGAGCATGTAGCTGAGAGGATATCCTGACTGAGTGCTTCATTAGTATGTCAAAGCAGACATGAGGTAAGAATCAGACAGAAAAAAATATCTGATAGAAGAAGCTGTTTAACTTGCACTAGTGTAGGTCACTGCCCACACCCATGTGGTTGAGTTGGAACTGTATAGTGGCATTATGCAATCATCCCCAAAATCCCCAGGGCAGAGAAACTATAAATATATTTAAACCTTAAGAACACAGAAGAAGAAATTACAGGCAATAAATACTGGGGGAGAAAACTAAACTGCAGCAGGCTTGAAGACTTTTGTCTTTTCAGCAGAAGAGAACTATAGGTCTTGTCTGGATGGAAATGATAGCAGGGCTCTTACGAGCATTGGGAAGGAATGCCTGTGGGACAATTGGATGCTAAGAGATAGGCAGCCTCATTCACTACAACAGCAGCATTTGGGTGTAACTCTAATGAGAGTCGTATAGGGGATGAATGTGCACTTTTCATCACTTTAATTGCTGTAACCTACCAAATCATGTCACATATTATGATGTAATTATGAGTTCAAGTTAAAGACTAATCATTTGTCCCAGTGCCACATATTTTACTGTTTCTCACAGCTGCTTGGTAGTCTTAGGTCATAATTTTTCTTAGTTTCAAGCAAAAAGAAATAAAGTGGCTAATCATCTGGGTTTTGAAGATAATCAACCAAATGTGCTATGCTGCTGTCAAGAAGTATGGGGCAGAACGTTCATTTTAATTTTAACATATTGTTTTAGGGTTGCTTTGAAAAATATTATGATCTAGAGATTCATGACATTCTTTGTCAAAACAGAGCTTACTATTTTTTAACTTTCTAGTTGGCAGCATCCTTAATCAATTTGGCAGTGACAAAGCTCTCATTGTTTTTTATAGGTGTTTTAAAGAGTTTTATCATTTCTGTAAGGTATGAGTCCTCATACTTTAAAAAAATATCGATCTTTTTTCCCCTTAATACATAGGTAGTATGTAATTTTTAACTCTAACATCTTTGAGATTTTCAAGAGGGAATTCACAGCTGAATTTTCATAGTTTGCATTTTGTTCCATGAGAAACATGCAGTCTTAATCATTTACTCATGTTTACAAGGCTGCATCCAAATAGAAGCTAAGAAATAAGTTGTGCAAAATATGAATCAATCCCCTGGTCACTTGCAAGAATAACCAACTATGTTTGAATCACACGTCTTCAATAAAAATAGCAGTTGGCCTAATTATATTCTTCACCCAATATTGTAAAGTAATGGAAGATAAATGCAAGTAGGCCAAGTCTGACCACTTCTGATATAGATAGTGTGGCACTTATGTATACTGGAGAGAGCAGTTTATATACTGTTTTATTGATCACTATACCCCTGGCTATATAAGTAAGGCTTAGAGAGCTGAAGCAAATACAATTATGAGCTGAGTGGCTGCTTGATTTAACAGAAATCATCCACTTTACACAAGATTTAGCTCTTCTTCCTAATTTCAAGTATTCATGATACGTTGTAGTTTTTTTGCAGGGTGTGACATGAACTCAGGCTGAAAACTTCAGAACTTAAAAAGCTGACCTTTCACTTCAGTTGATTTGTTTCAAGGGAGAGGAATGGGAATCATGTTTATTAATTTAGTAATTAGTGATATGTGGAACTGTGCTCCTTCCCCACTCCTTGTGCTCTGTTCAGGCCCTGTGGAAGTCTGCACTTCTCAGGAGCTTCACAGAAGTAAGACAGATATGAATAGTGGAAGTATAGCTCATAAATCTGCAATAATCATTATGTATGGAGAAAAAGCTACTTGGGAATCTTTTCTACATAGCATTAAGCCACCACATCACTGATTCACAAGGACAACTTCTTGTAATTCATAACTATCACAGCTGTGGATTACAACTGTATATATATAGTTTAAGAGTTCACTCTCAATTGCTTTTAAGGCTACTTATTGAATGTAAAACCTGATAAAACATCACCTGTTTTTGTAAAAACCTTTTTGCATCTTTTGAAAATAATTTTAAAAAAATGTGGGCCTGAATTAATATTTTCTCATATTTTAATTATAGTATTCAATGTATTATTGTGCCTGTTTACAAAACACAAAAAAACCCTTGTCTTAGGTTTTTGTCAAAGATAACTACACAACGGAAAGCAAATATAGCATGTTGGTGAATGCTCAAATCAATTTGAAATTTCCATCCCTCATATGGAGGAATGACCAATAATTGAAATTTTATCACTGAAAGTTAGGTTTTCTCAAATATTCCTTCCCAAAGCGAGAACATTTGGCATCCTTCTGTCTACTTCTTTTCATTAAAGGTGCTGTATTCTTACTTATGCTAGACATGCATATTGGTAATTCTTGGCCCCAGGTTTTACAAATGGTCCTAAAGGCCTTTTTCAAAATGTGTTATATGTAGTTGAGTCTGAGTTAGGTCTGCCTTCTAGACTTAAATTCAGCCTGTATTTTAATTGTTTGCTTTATAGCCAGTATGGCATCTACTAAATTCAGATGTTCTTTGCCCCCTTTCCCTTGAGCATGATGGTGGTTTTGGTGCAGGGTGGCAGGGTTGGGCTGATTGCTTATGTGAATTCAGCACAGGAATTCATCTCCTGTAGGCTGTTCGCCTGCACAGATGACAGATGTTAGGGTCAGGGCCAGGCATTCACCGTATGAGCAGCTCTGCTGCCTAATCTAAATTTCTAGCTCCTGCTGCCTGGGCATGTTAAGTTCCCACTCTAAAGATGGGATTTCTTATCTTGGATGTGTTTTCTTATCTGTTTCATACACATTTGTTTACAGCAGCTTAAAAGGTTTAAGTGAACCCTTCTTGGCTTCATCTGAAGACATTGGGCTAGTGGATGAACAGTGTTGAGCATTGAGGAACAAGAAAACCTTCAGCTGGCCTGACCAACCCTGGCAGAGAACACCTGTTTGTGGCCAGAGCCCCCTCAACAATCCGCACTACCCAGCCACAGTTCTTCACATGTCCAGAGAAATCAGCAGCTTCACTGAAGAGATGCCTTGGGACAACTCGGCTCAGCATTATGGCATTATATTGGCATGATCCCAAGCTAACACGCAGACTGACACAGGCCACAGTTGCGTTGCAAGCAAGGAATAGTTTATTGCATCATGCACAGATTTTATATATTTCTTGTATGATCACGTGATGAATTTCACAAAATCATTGGGTAAAGGGTCCCGATCATGCGCCCCTACAGTTTATGTGATTGGTTGGCATATCACTAGTCTTAAAGACAATAGAATAACGTTTTTCATTTATGGTTGTCAGAATACAAAGGAAGGCCTCATTTCAGTGTTTCTTGTAGCGTGTGGCCTAAGCAGATTTTAGACTCACTGACACATAACTTAGAGAACTTTTTCTTCAATGTCAAACACATCAACTATACTAACAATTCCTCCTTTTTGATTAACAGCAAAAGCACCTTTCATAGATTTATCAATAATGCATTGCATACATTGTATAATGCAGGGAATACAGACTATTATGCACAGGAATACACCAACACAAGCTAATCCCATTTTTACCAGTGACAAAGCCCATCCAGTTAGACCCCATCCCTTAAAAATATTATTCAGCCAATCCAATCCAGTTTCCACTCGCAGCTTGCTGACCCCTTCTTTTAGCATCTGAATACTTTTATGAATTGACTCTGAATGATCCGACAGATTCATGCAGCACATCCCTTCAAAATCCTCACATCCATGACCCTGTGCCAATAGTAAAAAATCAATAGCAGCTCTGTTTTGCAGAGTTGCATGCCTAACTGAATCAACATCTAGCAAAAGCCCACTTAAAGCCGTAGAGGTTACATTAGTTTGCTTAGCTAGCCAGCATCCTAGGTGATTTAACTGAGTCAAGGCTTCTGCAGTGCCAATAGAGGGAATTAAACTACCTAAAATTTTTAATCCTTTACCCCAAAGGTCCAAATTATCATTACAATCACTGCTAAATTGCTGGGCATTTCTTTTCTGGTTATATTCTTTTTGTCGCCAATTCAGGATCATGGATGTGTTTGGGGTTAGGATTGTTAACTGACCAAATGTACATGGACCACCAATTGCCTTGCCTGGGATACCTGCCCATGCTCTTTGACCACAGATTAGAAACACACCTTGTGGGAGGCAAAAACAAAAAACCGGAATGCAAGGGGCCAGTCTACACTGTAGGTTACAGAAAGCACTGTATACACTTAACTTTTTGTCTTTAACAGATGCAGGAACTCCAGTCATTTTTTCTCATTTTAATTCATTACAGAGTAAGGATCTGACAACTTCCCCACAGAAAGCAAAGGTTTTAGTCAAATCCCTTCACACAGGCCAATGGGAAGGGCCATTTGATCTAATAACCTGGGGAAAAGGCTATGCGTGTGTCTCGACTGATTCGGGACCTCGCTGGCTGCCCACAAGGTGTGTCCGTCCAGCACTGCGGTCAACATCATTCCCTGGGGGAGGACCTGCCAGGTGTACCTTTTCAAGGGTTCTTGTCGATTAATTGAAGGTACTGAAAATGCAAAATGTTGTGAGTCCTCCGGAGTTAGTGGTATTGTAAAGAAACTTGTGAAGAACTTTTTCTTTTTCTTCAATGTCAAACACATCAACTATACTAACACAGCATAGTGCGGCACAAAAGGGTTCAGGATGCACACCCAAAATCGCAAATGCTGAGCATGCTGCTGGTGCAGTCAGCCACAGCAAAGGCTGTGTTGTTAGCTGCTCCAATCAAGTCAAAACTGACCCTGAATAATTAATTACCTGGTCTAGTCTTGCAGTGAAAATATACGTCTCTTTTCTCGAAAGATCTGAGTCCCTGCAGTTTCTGACTTTCTCATGCAACACCCTGCTGATCTGGGAATTGTGAAGTCTCAAGACTTCTTCAGGGGCCACCATAATCTTTTAGGGTCAGGCTTCTGCTGTCTACATTTGAATACAGTACCATTTAGGCATTTATAGGTATTTGACCTACTGTTTCAGTAAAGATAAGCATGATATATTAATCAATCTTTAGGGCTTATGTTAGCACTGTTGAACTGTCTTCTAGTTGACTTCGTAGATTTTACTTGGAAAAGAGAGAGATCAAATGGATTTTGATTCATTCTTATGGCATTATATGATTCCTCTCCCACACTCACACCAATATGCCCTTATTACTAGGGACCTGGAAAGGTAAATTGTATCCTCTAAATGAGCAGGAGCAGGAAGCTGGGCTGCTCTTCAGCGTCCTTTCAGCTACAAACCACTGTTGGAACACATGTAGATAATTTCACACTGGTTTCTGCTGGTTGCAGAGTCAGGATTTGATGGACCATGAAGGTTCACTTACTTCCTTGCATCTTAAAACCAGTATTTTTTCTTGATGTTTCTTGTTCTATGTTAGCATCCCAGGATTTTGCTTTTCTT